>JAQQZZ010037442.1:0-10516 GCA_030265115.1 Mopalia vespertina | reverse complement strand
GTGCTTAATAGTATTTCACTTATATGACGGCGATTTATTCCAACAATAATTGACACTATAGCACAACCAAGATGTGAAGCGTTTCCATAATGTTGGAAAGTTAATTTTTCCCCAGTGCTAATTAAGTTCAGACATTATTGTTTCTCTTCAAACAAATTTCTCTTATTTAAAGGAAAAACAACAAATATGTATGCGTTACAAAATCCACTTAAGCCACAAAGATTTGAAGTTATATAATAATTGATTTGTTCGGACCATGACAATGTTTGCTTCCACAACCACTTTAATCCGAATTTTTACGAGCTTTAGACGAATCTTCACTAAAGAAACATTACTTTATGAATATAAAACAGCTCGTGTAAGTTGTGTATTACAGTGTGTCGATTTACTGTTGAAATATATCGCCGGTATATATGTAGGCCTATATACGCGTAGCGTCACCACTGCATGACCACCACCTTCAGTAGTTGCATAGTTTTGTATCTAAAGTGGTCTATCATATCATTACCCTTCTCTAGAATTACATTGATTGATTGATTGGTGTTTTACGCCGTGTTGATGGGTATTCAGCTGGATGCCGGCGGAGTATTCCCACAATAATCGGCACTAGCAAAACCATAAAATGGGAAATATTTTGATAATGTTTGAAAGTTAATGTTCCTCCAGTTTTAAGTACAGACAGAATTGCTTTTCTTGCCAAGCAAACTGCGATTAGACAGAGGGCTCTAGAATCGTATAGTCTGTGTGAACATTGCTGTGTAAATTTCTTCTTTTTGCACAAACCGGCTATTAGGTGTTCATTTAAATACCGTCCAAATATGTTCGGTACACTGAACTAAGTGAAGACATTTTACACGTCAAACGCGTTCTTAGTTCGCCCATCAGCCCCATTGATAATGTGGAAATGCGAATCAAGTATAGGTTGTCAAACCTCGATTTTGTTTTATCTACTCCGCCGCGGCTGCACTCTTGCAAATTGTCGGAGAAGGGCTAATAATTTATTGTTTTTACATGTAAAAATGAAGGTTTACCTGAAAAGATAAGATGGTGATATATCTAGTTGTATTAAGCCAGTAGGTCTACTAAATACAAGTGTATTACTCAGCATCTAACTCCTTTGCAGCGCGATTTCACATTTAAGGGTGTTAAAACTCTGTAACTACCGCCTCCAGACATTCAAAATACCCGTCAGAGCCCTAATACTATATTCATTCATCTGCACAGAAGTCGCGTCTTGACCACGAAGGTCGCTCATACATATTCATCTCTTACTGGGTCCGCTGATGATATTTACATACGTCACATTAGTTCTGCTCACAGCTCTAGCCTTATGTTTTATCATAACGAGCTTGACACATTTACTGGCGTTTCCACCATCGGTTCTAAACAGTACACTACATCTGTTGCATATTCCACGTTTTAATTATTATCACGTTCCTTTTTCTACAATTTAACACATGTATAAAATTTTATCAGAAAAAGATAGAAAATAGTTTCAAACTTAACAAAAAAAAAACAATTTTCAATAACTCTGCATGGTGGAACCAACTCAAATAACGTCACATTATATTGTAGTAGGAAGCCGGAGTGTTCCCTGCTCTAGATGGTGGTCAAGTTTTCGGGAAGCAAAATTGCTTTCGAGACTCATACGGGAATAGCAATTAGATGCTCTACGAGTATTACCTCGGAGTTCTTGTGTTACTTACATTAACTTTACTTATTAATAGCTTTGTGCTTCTCACTTAGAAAATAAACGATATAAATAAATCAATAGTAATACCAAAACATATTAAAGATTTGAAGGCAATCTGATTCAGCTGATGCCTGCCTCAATGGTCTTTTAACGTTTAGATTTTATTTGTGATCTTAGCATGTACCTTTGTATGAAATTAGAAGCTGTTGAAAGATCCCATAAACAATCCGGCAATACCGTCTTTTATTTCAGACAGAAAGATTATTCAATAATGTGCTATAAAGTGCATATTAAGACAGCAGTGCGTGCATATGTGTAAATTGCTGATGACTAGTATTACCTTTAGATGCTCTTTTTAAATGAATTTTAAAACACATCTCTTGTAACGGTAATTTCGTTATTTTTGGGATAAAACTTAACAATCTAGTTCAGAAAATTCTGAAAAATTCTTAAAACCTGTCCAAGTATCGAACCGACGACCCTTGGAGTAAGGCGCCGAATCACACAGCCGCCCGGTGGTGACCAGCATTTACTGCTGGTGACGCGGTGCCTAACTCTGAGGGTTGTGGGTTTAACCTGCAAATTTTCTAAACTAGAATCTGTTCAAACTAAAAGAATTGAATCAAAATATGAACGGAAGGTATTATACTTATGAACTGGCTTGTACAGATACACAGAGATCAGAGTTCGAATCCAGGTGGAGACGTGAAAATGTTCTTTTTCTACAATTAAAATATTCATCTCAAACAGAATTGGTTATCTCGATAATGCGAGTCACTTTCTGATCCAAGAACTCGTAGATGGTGACAATTTGATTGACTATCGGTGTATAAGTTGAACGCAGTTTCCACATGTTCTAAATAGAAGTGACCTTATGGACACACCGACTTGGTGGAAAGCTTTGAACACAGTCTTTCGCCAAATAAAACCACTTTGGTTAGAGAGTTTTGAGCTAGAGAGCTTGTTAGTTGTAATCAGCGAATTTGCTCATGTTGAAACACTGTGAGGTTAATCAATGGTACATGGAGCACCTGCGGATCATTGGTAAAGCTGGTTAGGCATGTACAGTCCCCGGACAAATTTAAAAGAAAGAAATCAACAAAGTACTATTGTTAACAATATTGCACCGACCAAATGACATACAAAAAAACTGTGAATTATTAGGAAATTAATTAGTTTTTTGTCCTCATATTCCTGCCGCCGTTATCAAAATCATTTTAAAAAATAACAGAGCGGGAAAAACATGGTATGTTTATATACTCATAACTGACTAGAATGTTCATGCTTTTTGACGATATATGGCTAAAGATGGTATTGGGTATCAGAACGGTGGAATGGAAACCAACTATATACAACTAGTGCCAAACCCAAGATCTGCGACAAGATGCCAGTTGGGGTAATTATGGCTAGGTAAGTATTAAAACCAGGACTTACATACATGAGCTACTGTTCCTTGCATGGTTTACGGTTAACATCAGCAGTGGATATCACACGGGTGAAATAAAAACCAGCTATATAATGCCAATGCCTGCCCCAAGATCATCGACAAGATGTCAGAGTGAATAAAGAGGACAAGGCAGCTACTAAACAAGGGCTTACATACGTCTGCTTCTTAAGTTACCGGACGGTATCACCACGACGTGTTAAAGGATTGGTTTGAGACACTTTCGTCGGCTAGATGAAACTCTTGTGCTGTTGTTCAATAAAGTGAGTATATTTGTACAGTTTGAAGCCGACAGGGTGAAGTTAATTGGTCAGGCTCCGGTTTCACTTTGTTTTAACATGGTGGAGATTCTGCCATGTGACCAAATGATGTTTAGTAAAAGTATATACTCAATTTTGTCACCGCAGGTAAGCTCAGGGCCGCCAATAGTTTTTTTCTCATAGTGATTTATGGTGTTATTATGGCATAAAAAAGTACACTACAGTGCTTCATGGGGAAATTATGTTAACAACGCAGAAGTTAAAGGACAAATCAGGGTTGGACTGTATTAACCAGTGCATGGGTGTGTGTGGCGGTGGTGGTGGTGGGGGGTGGGGGGGTAACTAACACATGAGCATATTTGATAGTTTATACACGATCAGAATCCAATCTGACTAGTGAGGATCTATTATATTATACTCTATTACTTTCACTGTAAGCTGGACAGTACTGGCCGTTTTTTTTTATAATCTTCCCCAAACATCGTTACCACTAAGTGTTGGATAGGAATTACTGTCTTGGTTTGTGGAGAGGATACTCTGCATGTAATCGGATACTGAGAATATATGGTGAAGTGGAAGATTTGTCCAGTATTCCCTTCATTAGAATAGTTCACAGTCACTTTGCTCTTTTCTTACATTAAAAGGGTTCTGAGTTTCTATAGGGTCGACTTTGACTATACAAAAGAGTACACGTTTTTGTTTATTTTATTTCACAAAAAAAATCTTACATGAATTTGCAACTTAAAATATGTATAAAGGGCTGGTATAAAAACACAGGACTTGTTCTATCCCAAAAGGTAGTTACACATACCGTTTGAATTGCAATAAATACAAGTAATAGCGTAAAATTACAAAACGATAAATACTTCTATAACCGCATTCTACATCATAAATTTAAACATAGTTAGATTCGTGCTCAAGAATGAAGTGTGTTTTATAAGATGTTGCATATCCTTGGACATTTAATTGTGAAGGTAAAGAACAACTGTAGTACTAGACGTATACGTTTTGCTGTGAATGTAGTTTTGGCTAGCAGTTTATATATTGTTTGTAAATCGCATTCTCGACGTGGTTGCTAAGAAGTTATTATTTTAAAAAAACATTCATCAACAGACGATTTAAAGGGTTCAAACCATCCATCCTCGGAAGTTCGTGTTAGGTTTGCGCAATGGAGAAGTTATTTTGATATGACTTTGGATGACTAGGTACATGGGTAACTGTTTTTATCTCGACACAAAGCTCGTCCCTTGATACTTTACATGGCGCCTTCTAAATCTAGCTGAATTAACCCCTAGACTCTAGTCACATGTAATTACCGTCCCTTAGACTGTTATGAAGTCGTTAGCGGTGTAATACCCACTCTGCCAGATCGATAGAGTAGGGGCTTATTGGATGATCAAGGGCGTGCATTACATCAAGTGGTTTACGAAATAAGCCAAGTAGACTTATTCCCTAACAGGTTTATATCCAGCCACAATTCAATAATAAAACATGTGACCATCATAAACATATAAAGAGAATAAAAAACACCTCATTTAAACATAACATTGTTCTTAACAAATACACTTTTTATTTAATTTAAGATGTATTCAATGGCGCGAAGTCCACAGAAGTAAATGTTGCATGGTTGGTAGAAACTTATGGAAGGCAATGTACAGAAGAAAACATAAGATACACTTTTAGAAAAATATGGCTCTAATAGAACGCTTTTAAGGTTCTTCAACCATGGCTCTGATTGAACCCTTTATGGTTCTGTCTAGAACCCTCAGAGCAACTGTTCCCTTTCTTCTTATATCAAAAAACCGTTTTGTCGTAATGGTTCCATATATAACAATTCTCTTTACAAAAGAACCATCAAAGAACCATTATTTTTAAGAGTGTATCATCAACACGTTCTGACGGCTTTGTATGTTCGTCTATGTTTATTGTGGACACTCTCTTATTGGTTATCATATCTATTGTCCTCCAGTGTGAAGTAGTCCGCACATATTGCTTTATACAGTATATTCACAAGCTCAAGATCTTGATATTTATTTTGCTGTCAATGCAGTTTATCTCGCCTGTAATCTCCGTCACTTCAGTCCTCTTCTCTGTGAGGAGGTAAATAATCACACCCAACAAACGCTTATTCCACAACACAACGACCCATCTTGAATGCCCTTGTCTAGTCCTCTTACAAAGCCGAGCTAAGCATAACTTATATTCATAAATTTCACGATTATGGGTAACAAACCTAAAATCTATAATTTGGCCAGTTTCCTTTCAATAGAAAATGGGTAATAAAGTCCCTAGAGATCCTGTGGGATGCTAACAACTCAATACATTGCCTCTAAAGATCTTTCCGTCTGTATTAAACGCTCAATGTATTAACTTGTATTGCTGAAAACTAACAGTACTCACGACCACGGAATTAGGATGCGGTTGAGTGAAACTTTCTGTGACAATGTATAAGGCGTGGCAACATTTTAGTTTTAACCTTGGCCTTTGCCACCTACATTTGTTTTGCAATTGCTAATCTTTTTTATCGACTATCAACAAGAATACCTCAACCAATTTCTGTCCAGAGGGTCGACGGACGTACTCGATCCTTTGAACGGTACATCGAAGTAGGATTAGTAAGAGCACGGGATCACCACTAAGCCACTGTCACGGACCTATGATGTCTACTTCTGAGGGGTTTAACATATAGTAAAGTATAACAACCCTTAAGAAAGATAATGAATTCATTTTGAATTAAGATTAAGGTAGATATATCAATACATCATCAGGAGTAATTTTAACTACAGAAATGGGTATGTATACTTTTATTTTTCTGTGCGGAAAGCACGGACACCGATGACAAGACGTTTTTTCACTGTTACCTTTATTGTACACCTATGCTAAATTATGTTTTACTAATGTTAAAACATTTTCACTTTTATTAAAAACAATTTCACTTATGTAACATAAAAAATTGTTTTACAGTGAAAAATTATTTTCAGCATATGTAAACTTTATTTCAACATATGTGAAATTATTGTTCACATAATTCAAATAAAACTGTTTCACATATGTAAAAAAGAATTACACTTATAAGTCGATGCTGTGTCACTGGATCTAAGGATAATGTATATGTGAATTGAACATATCTATTACAAGAAGAAATCTCAATGGACACGTTTAGTTTGGATGGCAAAGTTCCATCCATCATCTGACTATGTTTTTTGCCTATATTTGAATGTTAAATTCGTTGCCTATCCTTTCTACTTTTCTGAAATCTTGAAATGCCGATTGTCAGTTCACGATAAAACTTGGTAATATTTCGTTGAAATCACAAAGAACGTAATCTTATAAAAAATCTTGATCCTTTCCCGATGATGAGAGCAATAAAACTAGAAAAATAGTACAAAAACGGCCAGAATTTTTCACAGGATTTTTTAAGCGTGTCTGTCGATTATTGAAGTAATCCAAACGTCCTTTAATAATACATCATTAACATTAACAAAGCAGGAACAGGATTATCATAAGTCAAGAGTGCCAATAAAAAAGTAAATCATACCCACCTTGTATTTTAAAGTCCTATCATTTCCTATTCATATTTTCTATGATCGATATTTCTTTTCGCAGGGTAACCAGTATTCAATATCGAAGCCACATGGGAAATTAAACAAGACAGATGATATGATTTGTTACTTAGTTTACTCCTGCAACCTCATGCTTCCAGTGTTATCTGCAGTAAGAAGTTGATCCAGTGTCACTTAGTCAAAGCTTAACGTATTTGTGAATTGAACATTTCTGCTAAATTTTCGTGATCAGGGAGAAATCTCCATGGATATAGCGGGTACTCTAAAGTTAAGCATAGACAGAAAAGCTCCATCCATCAATCTGACAATATTTTTTATCTGAATTTAAATATTTAAATTTTGTGCCTATCGTTTATACTTTTCTGAAATTCTGAAATGCCGATTCTCTGTTACGATGAAAGTTTATAATATTTCATTGAAATCACAAAGAAAGGAATCTGATTAACAAGTTTGATCCTTTCCCTTTGGTGAGAGCGATACGAAAACTAGAAAATTGTACAAAAACGGCAAAGATTTTCCACCGGAAGATCTAGCTGGTCGGTCGATTACTAAACTAATCCAAACTACTTTTCCTTTCATAATACATCATTAAAATTAACAAAACAATTGGATCGGAAAACTAGAAAATTGTAAAATAAACGGTCAAAATCGTCCACAGGAAGATCTGACGAATCAGTCGAATATTAGATTTTTCTAAATTGTCTATCTTTTAATAATACATATTAAAAAACAATAAATGAGTTTACATGATTGTGTGAACTCAATATTGTCGTTAAAAAAATAAATCAGATCCATCTTATATTTTATTTCATTTCCTATTAACATTTTTCATAATAGATATTTTTTTCACGGGGTAACCATTATTCAAACGAAGCCACAATGAATATTAAACAAGACATAGGATATGATTTGTTACTTAGTTTATTCCTGCATCCTCATGCGTCCAGTGTTGACTGCAGTCCGAAGTCGATGCTTTGTCACGGGGTCTCACCTTAATGTATATGTGAATTGAATATGTTTGTTAGATAGAAAAGTTCCGTTCATTGATATGACAGTTTTTGTTTCAATCTATATTTAAACATTAAATTCTGAGCCTTTCGTTTATACTTTTCTGAAATCCTGAGATTGACTTAAAATGTCCTCCCGATTTCAGTACTAGATTTGTCGGGAAATGCCTAGGTCTCTCCCAGTTGGGAACCACCCCTCGGTGAGTATTCATGATACATGACATAATGTTTTGAGACCATACGGATTCAATACTATTTTTTGTTCAGAGGCAGGTCTTCAAAATGTATAATTCCTTCTTCGATGAACTGTTCCCAGGATCGACCATCAGGTATGCAATGAGTGAGTCAGACCATGTGGCTCCAACAATTGCGATGTTGGTTTCGACAAGGACTCCATGGTTATTAGGTAGGAAACAGTAAATTGGGCAATCCGTCGAAATATAAGTGAAATACCCTTGAGTACGACGTTAAACCCCAATAATACTTACAAACACCCTTATTTGTTTCTATAAAAATTTAATCAAAGTATGAACGGAATTTTTCATACATATGAACTAGGTTTACATATATATAGGCCTATAAACGGAGACTAAAGTTCGAATCCAGGTGGAGGAATGCAAATTGTTCTTTCTGACCAATTAAAATATTCATATCGAACAGAATTGGTTTCTCTTCCATCTCGATAATGCGATTCCGAGCCAGACACTGTGACTGATCCAAGAAGTTCGAGGGGGCGACAATTCGATTGGACATCGGTGTATTAGTTGAATTCAGTGTCCATATGTTCTAAATAGAAGTAACCTTATCGATACACCGACTTAGTGGAAAGCTTTGAACACATTCCTCCGCCTAATAAAACCACTTTGGGCTTCAGAGCTTGTTAGTTGTAATCAGCGAATTTGCTCATGTTGCAACACTGTGAGGTTAATCAACGGTACATGAAGCGCCTGCGGATCATTGGTAAAGCTGGTTAGGCATGTATAGTCCCTAGACAAATTTAAAAGATGGAAATCAACAAAGTACTATAGTTAACAATATTGCACCGTCCAATGAAATACAAAATGTGCGAAATTTTAAAAAATACTTAGTTTTTTCTTTTCATATTCCTGCCGCTGTTAACAAAATCATTTTTAAAAATAATAATACGGGAAAAACCTCGTCTGTTTATATACTTATAACTGACCAGAATGTACTGTTTCTTGCATGGTCTACGGTTACCGACGGTGGTTTGTATCAGCCCGGTGGAATGAAAATCAGATATCTACTACCAGTGTCCATCCCAAGGTTTTCCACAGGACGTCAGTGTGAGTAAATATGGCAAGGCAGGTAACCCCTGACGGCTTACATACGTGTGCATCTTCAGTTACCGGACGGTATCACCACGACGTGTTAAAGGCTCTCATCGGATATATGAAGCTCCCGTGCATGGTGTTGTTCAATAAAGTGAGTGTATTTGTTTAATATAAAGCTGACAGGGTGAAGTTAATTGACCAGACTCCAGTTTCACTTTGTTTTGCGGAGATCAGTCACGTGACCAAATGATGGTTAAACGTATATACCCAATTTTGTCACCACAGGTAAGCTCACGGCCGCCAAGATTTTTTTTGGGCCCCAGCAACCGTAGCTGAACATTTGTTTTACATCATCAAGGACCCTATGAAAGTCATACTGGGCCTCTTATTAAACCCCATAAATTCATGGGACCCGGGGCGTCCCCCTCAGCAACACATTATGTAGCACAATAAGTGCTACATGGGGACATTATATGTAAGAAATAAAGAAGTTTTAGAACATGAAGAGGGGCAAATCAGGGCCGGGCTATATTTACGAGTACAATGGTAAATCAAATAGAATTTCTTGATAGACTAAAGAGAGTAATTAGCAGATAGTTATAGACATGTGGAAACACTAAAGAAAAACTACTGGAAACGTACATCGATATACCATTCATTAACTCACTTTAAAGTTACAGCATACACCACAACATTGGTTTCCTTCACAGGTACAAATAACCTTAATTATTATGATATTCAATTATGAACCTAGCAGTGGCTTGAAATAATTTGTTAGGAGATCTGGTCGGGTTAAAAATGGATTTAAACAGCTACTGTAGATACTTTTTAGATACCCAAGTGACTTAACTGTATTTCAGTCGTCCATGGTATTAAATCTATGGTGTGTTAGGTAAGGACAGTGTTACCAATGCAGTGGTGTATATTATCTAAATATGACCATTAATTTCAAGTGCTTCCCGGTACACTCGAGGCATTCTGTGAAGTAAACTTAAATCATTTAAAATGGCGAAAACATCGGATTAAAGAACGGACTATAACAAACAATGCCCAACTGTTTTAAATTTCAAAAGACACCCTGCTTGACTTAACCTCTAAATATGACATGGGGCGAAGTACGGGGTTAAAGGGGGCAGGGGGGGAGGGGGGGGGGGTGCTAGCAAACACATGTCTATATTTCATACCTTATAACTTGTAAGAAGTGTCTGAAACAATATGTTGGTGAAACCAAAAATCCCCTTCGGCTTAGAGCCAACA
>JAQQZZ010037431.1:0-10516 GCA_030265115.1 Mopalia vespertina | reverse complement strand
GAATCACCCCTCCATCAAATGGTGATAAATACACCAAATGTGACCTATTTAGGTTATAATATTACACTGACCAGAAAGCTCCACTCAATTAATTCACATCAATACCAAATACTCAACCAAAAACAAATTTCCAGCAGCAAAACAAATAAAACAAGACAACACACCATTTTTATTAAGACCTATATTCGAATTAACAAAACGGAAGTCTATAATACTGGTTTTACGCCAGGTAAGAGACAATTAAAATATAAGGCGTGTATAAAGTAACTTACATATATAGCATACAACAGATCAGCGTATAAACTTGTTTGAGTCCAACATCCTCCAAAACAGAAATTTAACCAAGTCCTCGAAGGGACGGGTATTAAATATACAGATCCGGTACAAATCTCCTTAAAGAGGAGTCCAGGCTTTAGTTACGTCTCCATGTCGACAAATAAAGTGTTTCCAAAAAAACATTTCAGCCTGGTATCTGACATTGTTTGCTTACCCGATTCTTGGTTCCTAACAAGTGTCTTCCACATTCGTACGGCATGCCAAAGCGGAACAGCAAAATCAAGACTGACAAATGTTACCTCGAAAAGAACCGTTTTTGTTCGAACATACAAAGATCCAATATGTATTTGTTTAAATTGTATAAGAACTGCTACTTCGGTGAAAGACTGCGATTATTCTGCATACAGAATTACTTTCCAAGATGGTATATTTAGTCCAAGACCTGTTTTATTGTAGAAATTCCTTTTTTTTTACTGGGGCCATCTCCATGTAAGTAGGCCTGCTCTGCAGCTTTAACTGACATCCCTACGCAGTTTTAAGTAGCTACGATCTAAAACATCTTGAATCGTGCACAAATTTTTTGACATCGTGATGTTGTCAGTTCTGTTTTTAATTGGTTGTTAGTTGTAAGTAAGATAATTCCAGTCGTTTGTGGTTTGCTAAAAATAAAGATTTCTTTAATAAAGAAGTTCTACACTGAAAGAGTAAAGCTATCATTGGTAGACCTACGTAAGATTTACCTTTTTTATTACAATAGAACAATTCGTCGGTAATAAATTAAAAAGGTAAGATGGAGAGAGACCCTTTACTATTTTGTGAAAAAGAAGTAGCCTTTGTTTCTTTCGTTTGTGTTCCAATGTTTTCTAGAAGTTACATAGGAATTTTTTAAACAGCGACGTCCCAGTGGTGATTTTGCCTTTGTCATAATAGATAGTCGTATTTTAGCGATAGTTATTATTTCGGGTAAATGATTGCTCCATTCACATTGTTGTGGTAAATTCTTACATTCTTCATTGAGTACGATGTCTATATGTTTATGGGGTCGAGCACGCTTTATTTGGACACCATTCAGGAATGGGTTCGGAACTTTTGGATTTTTTTCATGGAAATATATGCGCTGTTTTAAGTTCATTAAATGTTACACGCTACCGTTTAGACCAAAGAGGAAGCACTTGTAGATCATGATTAATTTTGAGTTTTGAGGTATCTGTGTCTTTTAGTAGGCATACAACGCTACAGTCATTACTTCATCGTGAACAAGTAAGGGTGGACTTTGGTTTTTAATTTTGTGCCTAATATTTATTTTATCAATGTCCAATATTTCTTTGAATCTAGAGTGGCTTCGGATAAATTTTGTTTGTATTTCCAGTGTACCTTTTTATAGCTAGCTTTTTTACATATCCACTTCTCTGCGAGCTATTGTAACATGTGAATAGTCGAAGTCATTTTGGGTTAGTCTAAATTTCTTGTAACGTTTAACATTTTTCGTTTAACATCATTGGTCATCCATGGTTTGTCCCTGGGTCTAACTACAATTTGTTTGTTTGGTATACTTTCCCTGTAGCATGAAATAAATTTTGTCTTTCAATAATCATCAGCATCATCGAACAGAGAGTAGGCCACATCCCATGGAGCTTCTCTGTTTAAATCATTCAACAATACAACAATGCTGCTGTTTAAATCACTCAATAATACAACAATGCTGCTGTTTAAATCATTCAATAATACAACAATGCTGCTGTTTAAATCACTCAATAATACAACAATGCTGCTGTTTAAATCATTCAATGATACAACAATGCTGCTGTTTAAATCATTCAATAATACAACAATGCTGCAGTTGTTCCTCGATATAGGATACCATAATAGTACAGTAGGCTTACACCGTACAGTGGCCCAGGTTACCAGGAGGCGGTGCAATACCATCCGCAATTTAGTTTTTGTTATCTGTAATTAATATGTCTAGTATGTAAGGTAAGTCTCTGGTAGTTCGGCCCTCTGGCTAAGGGCAGTTTGTTTGAACAGTGGCAATGCTGTCTTTACTTAGCACTGGAGGACAATTAACTTTCCAACTTCATGGAAATGCTTCACATCTTCGTTGTGCTAGTGTCAATTTTTGTTGGAATACACCGCGTCATATCAGTGAAATACCCTTAAGCACGGCGTAAAACACCAATCAATCAATCAATCAGTCTGATAATTCGTATCGGTTCTTCTATTAATTTAAAGAAATTATATCCAGCCATCAAGTCAACAAGGTCGTCCCTTAGCTGGTTATTATCATGATGAGTCTGCCATGTTATACATCTGTCATTAAGGTCACCAGTTATTAAGATTACGTCTTGATTTTCGGCCGTTACATTTGTTAACATTAAACCTATGGTATCTACAAAGCTGCTTCGTTGTTCCGCCGTTTGCTTATGTGGTCTGTAACAAGCTGCTTACAAAGTTTTTGTGCAATTTTTCATTTTTTTGTAACCAGAGGACCTCCTTCCATTGAAGAATCTAGATCAGTACGCCTACGCGCATTGATACTGTCACTGATATTTAAGCTGCCCCTCCTCCGTGGCGATTTCTCTCATTACGCTCTTGGTGATAGCTGGTAATACACACTTCATCACCAGTTATGGTATGGTCTAGCTGGGTTTCACACAATGATATAATATTACAGCTATACCGATTTACACAGATTGATTCGATGTAATTTAAATTTGTTATAGTGAAACCAAAACCCGACAATGGACCCAAACCGGATAATAGGGAGTTAATTGTATTTAATAATTTGGAAATATGGTTATAGGCTTTACATTTAATGAAGTCGTTCAATGACCCAATTACATCCCTAAACATTGCTATTATTTACAGGTTAAGAGTAGTAGAGTGTTTGATTTGCAGAAGAGATATCTGATCGCACACGTCACAGAGAAGTAAACGAGACCCATATTGAACTTTAATTTAAATTTAACATTACAAAAATAAAAGCTAACATACCCCAGTACTTGAATGACATAAACAAAAACCGAAACCACAAATGTATGGTAACTAGCAGAATTTTTATCCGATCCTATTTCAGAGTATATTTCAAGGTTGACGATGAGCTATATAGATGTCTTACTATGATACGCTAAATATTTTGACCCAAAATGCATTATATTTTGTACCTTTACACGTAACTTTCCTATATCCGATACACCTGACTATGTAACTAACACAAATCAAGATTTATTTTCCAGTTATAAACAAAGGAGGTAAATGACTAGCTGTAATTTTATATTCCGTGGGTAGAAGAATAATGTCAACAGTTTAGTTCAGTAATACATTACCAGCAGTTACGTTATGGGTTTCAGGGTCTAGTCTGCTGTTGGGGAACGGATAGGACGCTAATTATCCTATCGACGTCCTCAGACAATGAAACACGATGAATACATTATTTAACGTCTTTGAATATAGTTTTCCATCATTTTATTCCGGTTAAATGGCAAACAGTAACTGTTATAGGATATTTTATTATGCAGGTAACCAGCTTTGCTTACTCGATATGTGAACATTTTGTTAAAGTAAATTGGTTTATATTCCCATAACAAAACGCGTATAAAAGACAAGTCATAACAAAGGTGTTTGGTGTTAATTGTAGCGGTTTTATTGGACTTATTTCAATAATTCTACCTTACGTCCATCATCAGAAATGCACCCAACACTAAGGACAATGCTTGACACATATCCTCCATCTTGGGCAAATTGTAGAATGACGCCATTGTTACCATGCTGTAAGAAGTTTGTGGGGACATCGTATACATAAACATCCCACAGAGTTTCGGCTGATGATTTGGACGCATCGAAAAGAGAAAAATATTCATTGAGAGATTGGTCATTGATGTAAACATGTATAGGACTTGTTTGAGCTTGCTTATTGCGGTTACTAACACCGAATCGGAGCTGAGCTAAATGAAAAACTCCACTGGAAACTTTAATGGATGTCACCACTTTTTGGTTGTTGATTGGAACAGCTTGCTCATTGGCGTAATGGCGGTCCAGATTTATCGTGGGTGAACTCGCGAAGTTGTAACCGCTTTGAAACATAACGAAACACGAGGCTTCATAGGGCAATGTAAAAACCCCATCGTTAAGAGAAACAGACTGACGTTCGAAGAAATGAGGGTTACTCTGAGAATCTAGCTGAATGCATGTGGCTTGTCCAGCAGTTGGGTTTATCCAATTATTGTGAAAATTTAGCTTTACTTGAATGGAGGACTGCTTGTAATTATGTAAAAGCACGGTGACATTCTTGCTAAAAGGATCGGCCATTGCGTGCGGGGACACCATTCTCTCGGCACCATTGTATTGACTGTTAACACGCAGAAACTTCTGTTTCGTGTCGAAGTGTTGCCAAAAACGGTATGTTGTTGCCACAAACGTCTCCGTTCCATGTGGCGTAAATATACTGGCATTAACGAAGCTGGGTACAGCATGACTAAGAAGAAATGCTACGGGCCGTTCTATAATATCTCTGTGGTTGAGGTATGTGAACATGTATGCGTTGTTGAGATACGAATATGCCCATCGGACTAAATCTAAGGAAGTTTTAGAATCTGCCTCAAACTGCCCCAGTCCATATTCACTCATCACCAACGGTGCGTAAAAGCCTCTCATTCGATAGGAGTAGCTTTCCACCAAATCGATCAACCCTACCAAACGAGCTTCATTAGTACCACTAAAGTAATGAGAATTATCCCGAGAAAAAAACGATGAGTACGGGTGAAAAGAAAAGAAATCCAGATTATCCAGTGACATATTTAAAAAGTCACGAATATTGTGCCAGATGGTAAAATCGTTGTTGTCAGCTAAGCCAATGGCCCCAGTATACGTGGGTCCACCAACTTTCATGTATGGAAACGTGGCTTTCAACTTGTTAGCTAGGAGTCTGTGAAATTCTATCATTGTGTCCCACGTGACATTCTCCCACATGCTGTCGGGTTCATTGATTACCTCGAATAAAGGGGGTAGAATACCGTTCGTGTAATCCCTCAAACCTTTCAACATATCTGCCGCAAGTTCAACTCCGGCGGCCAGATCGTTTGGAAAGATTCCACCGTGTTGAGATGTGTTCATCCATTTCGGCCAGTGCCTACCTGTTTGTGTAAAAGGTAACGGAATATCATTAGTCATAGCTTATCGACGTGCAGAAAACGTGATGGCCACTGGCTTCCAACCATGGAACAATTTAACCACTGTATAGTTAACATCAATGTACATAACTGTTTTCTAAGAGGAATTACGTTAAATAAATAACCAAAAGGTTACCTTTACTGTATTTCGATTCAATTTAACAGTTCATTCCAATGGAAACATGTTGTATAAATGTTCTTTAACTTCAAATTTACCGTTTAGCGTCATGACAGTGTCCAAATCATACTGGTAGCCTTTCAAGTTGTTTAAGAAGTTAGCTCCTAATGTTTCTTGCACAGTCCGGTTTTTAAAATGGTTCGGGTCAGGATAGCCCTTTCGGTGAGGATCTTCCGTAGCCTGGACACAAACGCAAAGCACAATGTTTTATCACTCAAAGAAAATTAAAAAAGAAATAAAAGGCCCGCTAAGACTTAATATAGTATATTTGCATATCTGTAGAGATGGGCCATTTTGGTATTTCTTGTACCAGTACCGGTATGTATCTGCTACTGATATTGACAAATTCAAGACATTACCGGCAAATCCAAAAACGCTTTGCATAAAGCTTTAATATACGCAGTAGTTTGTAGACGGACAGGGCTCGTACACTGTATAATTAAAGTAATATACGCAGTAGTTTGTAGACAGACAGAGCTCGTACACTGCATAATTAAAGTAATATACGCAGTAGTTTGTAGACGGACCGTGCTCGTACACTACATAATTAAAGTAATATACGCAGTAGTTTGTAGACAGACAGAGCTCGTACACTGCATAATTAAAGTAACGTAGCAACTACTCCACCGGAAAATATATCGGAAAGGAAATGACCTCGAGGACAAGGCCAAGACAAGTTAATCACAACTTCCCGGTTTTGGCAAATAGTTTTTAAGATAGTTATGATTTTGACAAAATGATGAAAAGTTAATAAGAAAATGTAAGTAAAACTTTAACAAAACCTTCTGTATCAAAACTATCCGTGATCATAGCAGGCCACATAATGTGCTGAAAGGTTATCAGAGGAGTGAAATAATGCCAACGTAGAAAACCCACGGTCTTGTGTAGATATTTTCACCCACGCAAAGTAGATTAGATGTGCCATTGTTTTTTCAAGCTGGTCAGCTAACAAGAATTGAAACAAAGAAGCAGCAGGGGCAGTGTTACATACATAATTATAGAATTACATAACTGATTGCACAAATTGCTTTATCTACTCACGTTGGTGAAGACGTCGTTGTTAAGGTCTCCGTTTAACCAACGCTCACTCTTTGAACCGATAAGATGGTTAGGAACAAAATACTGTGTCTGGTCCAATCCGTTGTGACCATTCCAGCGATTTGGTTCAAAGTTTGCTCGATCATTCTGTGCCAGGAACTCCGGATATATAGTGACAGTATACTGGTCGTCAGCCTTTGCTGAGCAGACAAAGAGAAGAAGAATAATGGGTTGGTAGAAAAATGCCATTGTTCCCGAAGAAAAGTTCAATGTTTAAGTGCGCAATGAATCTATGTCCAGTTGTTACAATAACAGATGTTGTCTTCAAAATATATATCTGACCCGAAATGATAAAGAGTACAGAACGAGTGCATGACTTGATCACCGGTGAGCCACTTTTATTTCTTGAAAATCAGTAATTTTAAGAAAAATTGTTGCTCAACTTTATAGAAAGAATCGTGACGTGTAAAATGTTTGGACCTAAGATTAACAGATTCTAAACAATATTATAATGACACAATGGCGTGAACTCCGTTTGTTTCGTATTTGGCTGATCCGTGATTAATAACGATCAGAAATTTGGATTTAAACAAATGGCAATAGCTCATGGAGTTATAACCGAAATTACCAAACGTTGAGTCTGCTCTTTTTAAAAACCAATATATTAATTTTGCTAATTTATTGTGAATGACCTTAACAGTTAAAATACAACAGGGAAATAATTAAAAGGACAGTACTTGGTAAATTGTGACCCAGTTTCGATAGAATTCTTAACCACCCAAACATATGTAGATCTAACGCAGCCAGTTTCATTCCAAGATACAGTGTATAATGCAACGAACCAAGTAAAGGCCTACTTAAAATACACCGTGTGTATAAAGTTGTGCGATCAATGTGTTTTTGTTCTCCAATTTCAGGGTTATCTAAAAATAAATCACATGGACGGACGGACGGATGTGCGCAACGACGACAATAACCTTAGGCCAGTTAACTGTGGAGAATTTACCTGTCTGCCTAAGATACCGTGCGAACTGCCAGTAACGTACATTGATACAGACGGTGTGCCCAGAAATAAGGATTTAAGTTGACATACCTACTTATCAGCGTTGTTCGTTCTAATAAAGCGTAAGTTTGTTATTCCACTCCGCAAAAAATGCTCTTGAAGAATATCTATTAGTTGTAACAAACTATGAGGCTTAATCCATCCTCTCGAGTCCAGCCAACCGCTCATCCATATCATGCTAACCTCGACCAATATCTCGATTGTAATCCATGGAACCTGACATAATTCAAGCAGTCTATAATGAATGTGAATAGGTGAATGCTTGTATAAGTGCTTTGCGTAAATAAAGTTTCTCTGTCGTTACCTGGATAAAAATGAAGGTCGCCCTGAGGTGCGGCTATGTAGCTCAGTTAAGTGGCGTCCCATGTTTCAAATCTTGGCGAAGTCAAACTTTTCTTGCTCTTTTAATTGTTTTTAAATATATATTTCAGTAAATAAGAAACATTTATAATTGAATTGAAGTTTTTATTGTAATAATACTAAATCTTTTGCACTATATCCTTTTATTCTGTTGCGCCAAAAATGCTCTCACCTGACAATGTATGGAACTTTATCCGTCCCCAGAACACAAATTCAGCCAACCACTTATCCAGGTCATGCTAAATTCAGCCAACCACTTATCCAGGTCATGCTAAATTCAGCCAACCACTTATCCAGGTCATGCTAAATTCAGTCAACCACTTATCCAGGTGATGCTAAATTCAGCCAACCACTTATCCAGGTCATACTAAATTCAGCCAACCACTTATCCAGGTCATGCTAAATTCAGCCAACCACTTATCAAGGTCATGCTTAATTCTGCCAACCACTTATCCAGGTCAGGCTAAATTCAGCCAAAATTACGATCAGAATCCATGGCAGCTGCTATAGTTCAAATAATCTATAATTCCAGTACGCATATATTTGGTAAGAGTACGATCATCCAAGGTCCAGCGGATTTAAGATATGGATGTTTCTTTCTATATATACATTTTAAAGTGTAGAACCAGATTATTCTAATACCCGAGACAATACAACACTCTCTGGATAAGTCTAGATGAAAAAGCCGATAGTTTAGTGCTCATTGTCAATTCTTCGGGTAGAAGAGGATTCGCTGTCTTAATATGGATAAAAATCAAGGTTGTTCAACAGAAGAGCCACGCGTATGAGGCACATTTGATTTGAGTCCCGTTGTTTGGATCCTGGTGAAGTCAAGTTTTCCCCCCTTTTTTTCAAATATATAATTTGTTAAATGAAATATATTCATGAGTAAATTAAAGCTCGGGTTTTATGAATAGTAATGCTTTTGCACCAGATATATTACGGACGCTGGAAGCCTACAGTTTTTAGACGGGCCAATTGCATGATTTTAACACTTTTAGTACATTTTGTTGCTGTCAGATTAATTTGATCTAAGATAAGCGAATGGCCAGGCCTATAGATACCAGCTGTTACTGACAGCTATTTTCTTTATTTGGAATTCTGGAGTAGATAACAGGTATAGTAATAGACGATTATCATCACAAAATGTCTGGTATGCTTTTCCAAACCACTTTCTTCATCGGGCTACTAGTTACGCCCGGTTTGTGTCAATACACGGTCACCATTCACCCTGAGTATTTAGCTCAAAATGGCAGGACTCACTTTGAGGGCGATCGTTTCGATGGACATAACGGGCTTGATAATCCACAGTATCTGTCCAAAAACCACGTGATTGGATCGGAAAGCGGACGGTGGCTGAACGGTGACCTCAACGGTAATACATTTACTGGGGTAAGTTTTCAGACAATATTTGTATTTGATTGAAATTCTGTTACAAACACTGCGCTCGACTTTCAACCCTAGATATAAATATTAGTTTTCCAGGTTTTACACAAGTGTGCCTTGGTTTCCCATCCATAACGGTCAACCACAGACACTTGTAACTAGCTAGTAGACATCTGTTCTCGGAAGCCTACCAGTCGCCGACTTCGTCATTGCCTTATATGAAAGAAAGGAAAGATGGGAAACCAGCTTTCGTTGTATTTCGCACCATCTAAAAATAACAACAAATCAACCAAAATAAAACTCACTCAGATCCGCCGGCTTACTGCGTTGCCATTGTTTAGTTTTACAAACTGACACCACAGTATAAGCGGCGGATATGTTAAAGATTCCAGGTGAGTTTTATTTTGCTTGATTTGTTGTTACTTTTCGATTGGGCGTATTAATGCGAAAGCTAGTTTCCCATCTTTCCTTTCATATAAGGTAATGGCGAAGCCGGCGACTGGTAGGCCCGCGAGAACGGATGTTTACTAGCTACATAGTGTCTGTGGGTCAACGCAAATTCTTCATATACTTGAGACGTTAAATATAAACCAGTGCAAAGCCAAACACATTTACTTTCAAATAAAGGCTCTAATATCATATCTCACTCCTTGTTATTCCCGATAAAGCAATGCTTATCACAAGTTGAAACAATCTGTTTTTAACGCCAAATCGGCTCGGTCATTGGATACAAGAAGCCACATATTTCATTATGTTGCATTGGGGATGATTTTATTAATTTTTTTTTTAAATGTAATAAACAGACACCGGAGAATGCTCACAGGAGAGGCTACCCCGATCCAAACCATTTCAACAGTCACAGCGTTCAGCAGAATATGGCTGGCAAATACAAAGAGAACTTGGCATCATATGGCAATGACTTGGATACGGTCATGTGTTTAAATGGTACGTTTAACATAACACTCCGGTTATTATAGCTGAGAAAATCAGCTCTGTCGACTTATTTATCATATTGCCATTACCCTTGTCGACAGAGCTGAGAAGCCATCC
>JAQQZZ010037420.1:0-10516 GCA_030265115.1 Mopalia vespertina | reverse complement strand
ATATGATTGACTGACTGATTTATACAGTGCTGAGATATGATTGACTGACTGATTTATACAGTGCTGAGATATGATTGACTGACTGATTTATACAGTGCTGAGATATGATTGGCTGACTGATTTGTACAGTGCTTAGGTATGATTGACTGACTGATTTGTACAGTGCTTAGGTATGATTGACTGACTGATTTGTACAGTGCTGGGATATAATTGACTGCCTGATTTGTACAGTGCTGAGATATGATTGACTAACTGATTTGTACTAAAAAAAAGATGTTTGTCAAGTTTGCTGGTGATCTAATTCTGTGCATAATCAATTCTTGTTCAAAATTATAATTGCTCCATTTGTTTTTTGCTCCCTATTTTATGTAAGATTAATTTGATTCCTGAGAGTATTGCTGTGTGGACCTGGCTCCTTGTCCCGGGTGAGGTTATATAATGTTGATGGTTGTGGACAGACGTATCATTCATGCTTAATATTGTTTAAATGTTTTGTTGGTCATAGAAACACAAGAATACTTTATTGGATTGCCAATTCTGGAAATGAGCAGTATGATTTAAACTCGTTATCTTGTCCAAATCATGTACACGCATGTAAGGCTTCAAACATTTGACATTAAAGTTTTAATTCAATAGGGTGACTATTTACTCAAAGTAAAGTGAAACTTTATTATAAATTATTCCATTCGTAAGTCAATAATCTGATTGTATGTTTTTGACTGGCTTCATTTTAATCTGTATTTATTCAACCTGCTTTATATATGGACTTTGGTCTAACACTTATATACTATATCTATGTAACTATAGATATAATACTAGTTACTCAACTTGATGCTAATGTGCAGCACGATAACATAATATCAATTCACCATATGTCTCTCAGTAAACTCCCAGGTTTGTATTTTAAGGTTTTTTTATCCACATGACATAATGTGTGTGCATAAAGGAGTTTGACATGTTGGTGGCTTTGTCATTATTTACTCAGGAGAGCGGTGGACTGCTGAACCCCTTTCATAGCTCTGGTAACACTCGAAGCTCTGGTAAGACTCCTAGTTCTTGTAACACTCCTAGTTCTGGTTCCTCTCCTAGCTCTGGTAACACTCCTAGCTCTGGTAACACTCCTAGTTCTGCTTCCACTCCTAGCTCTGGTAACACTCCTACTTCTGCTTCCACTCCTAGCTCTGGTAACACTCCTAGCTCTGGTAACACTCCTAGCTCTGGTAACACTCCTAGTTCTGGTAACACTCCTAGCTCTGGTAACACTCCTAGTTCTGCTTCCACTCCTAGCTCTGGTAACACTCCTAGCTCTGGTAACACTCCTAGCTCTGGTAACACTCATAGCTCTGGTAACACTCATAGCTCTGGTGACACTCCTAGCTCTGGTAACATTTCTAGCTCTGGTAACACTCCTAGCTCTGGTAACACTCCTAGCTCTGGTAACACTCCTAGTTCTGCTGTCACTCCTAGCTCTGGTAAGACTCCTACTTCTGCTTCCACTCCTAGCTCTGGTAACACTCCTACTTCTGCTTCCACTCCTAGCTCTGGTAACACTCCTATCTCTGGTAACACTCCTAGCTCTGCTGACACTCCTAGCTCTGGTAACACTCCTAGCTCTGCTTCCACTCCTAGCTCTGGTAACACTCCTAGCTCTGGTAACACTCTTAGCTCTGGAAACACTCCTAGCTCTGCTGACACTCCTAGCTCTGGTGACACTCCTAGCTCTGGTGACACTCCTAGCTCTGGTGACACTCCTAGCTCTGGTAACACTCCTAGCTCTGGTGACACTCCTAGCTCTGCTGAAACTCCTAGCTCTGGTGACACTCCTAGCTCTGGTGACACTCCTAGTTCTGCTTCCACTCCTAGCTGCTGACACTCCTAGCTCTGGTAACACTCCTACTTCTGCTTCCACTCCTAGCTCTGGTAACACTCCTAGTTTTGTTTCCACTCCTAGCTTTGGTGACACTCCTAGTTCTGCTTTCACTCCTAGCTCTGGTAACACTCCTACTTCTGCTTCCATTCCTAGCTCTGATAACACTCCTACTTCTGCTTCCATACCTAGCTCTGGTAACACTCCTAGTTGTGCTGCCACTCCCAGCTTGGGTGATACTCCTAGTTCTGCTGCCACTCCTAGCTCTGGTGACACTCCTAGTTCTGCTGCCACTCCTAGATCTGGTGCCATCTTTCGGCCAATGGTATGCAAGTTTTCTGGTGACTGCAGAAATCAGGGTGTTTTTTTTTTCTCAATTTTTAGGCTAAATTACCAAGATTGCAAAATCAACATTTAAGTGACATAACTTGATGTGTGATGTCAAATGTCAATCAAATCTTTATCCTACCTACAGGAATTTATCTGATTCCACAAAGCAGCTTGTGTTCTTAGTTTCTAATTTTCAAAGACTCTTAAATTACTCTGTTTGGAAAATAAACCTTACTCTTTTAATATTTGGAAATTCCAATTCTTAGGTCACTTGTATTAAATTAATCCACAAGATCTTACTTCAGACAGTATCTTCTTGTTTGGAATGTAAAATGTTCACTTTCGTCAGGCCACTGCTCTGCCAGCACAGCATTAAACCAGCAATGTTTGGTAATTTTTTGGCCAATTCATATGTCATTAGCTTTGATATGGGTACCAGTATAGTTGAACAAGCAACTTTTAACCTGTTCAATTGCTTACAAATGATTAAATTGTGGTTGGTGGTGAGGTTGGTGGGGAATCAATATTCTCTAAATCTCCATTGTTATAATTAAAAAGTATTTAACAAATGGCTAATTTTGTTAGAAATGAAGTGTGCCAAAACTGAAGAGAATGATTTAACCAGACATATGCGTAATCCAGCATTGCCTGAACTGTGTCTGAGACAAATCTAGTTTATTTAACACTAGCAAAGAAGAAATGTTATGTGCCATGGTCATTCAAATGAATATGCATTCCATACTCTAATTTGCATATTGACTTTTTTCGATTTCATTCTCTGATTGAGTTGTTCATCAAGAAGCCATATGAGCTTGACACTTAATCATTGATTCAAAGACAGTATGTCAGTTTATTATTGGATATGCTGTATGTAGGTAACAGAGGTTTTCTTGAGTTGGTAATAGCTGGTTAAATTAGCTGTCAAAACCTGCTCTGTCACTTGGCCACGGTAACAAGATGCCAGATGAAACTTTTTGATTTCCCATCAAAGCTGTCAAATTTCTACCCATGGTTTATTGGAAGGAAGTGGCGAGGGACAATTACTCTATGGACGCTGGACTCAGGTGTCAAACACTCTCACTCCCATAAATATGTAAAGTGGTCGCTCGGCAGGAATGGAAATGAAGTTTACTTGATGAGTAGATGATTTCTCTGTGTATTTAACAAATCCAAGGACAAATGAAGGTCAAGACATGGCAGGTTTGGACGGAGTTCTTTTAGAGCCATCACCAGTATTTGCTAACGGGCCTCCTAGTTTCAATGACTGGCTGTAGACTTCTTGTTTAACAGGCTATATTGGTGCTCTGGTAAGCGAGGAAATTTGTAGTAGAAATGGGTTGCATGGTTTGATGAGACTTTCCCACTGTGTCAATACAGTCACGCCCTGAAAATGGGGCTTCCATTGATTTCTTTATCACTTCTATTGTAGAGCTAAGATCGTCTTTCGGCACTTCTTCCTCTACTCTGAACGACAAGGGTAAAATTGATTGAGAAATTTTATGAAGATTCTGCTTCTTGCTAAAATTGTCCACTCTATTATCGAATTATTGTTTTTTTCCCATATTCAAAAATCTTAGATTGTCTACAAAAAATTTCAGTTAAATATTGAATTTAACTGTTTATTTTTATACCCATTTCCACTGTGAAGTTTAATCCTGCTACTTCACATGTAACTACATTTCATGAAGGCTTTTCCCCTCTCCTATAACTGTTTTTATCATTGTCGATTCATAGACTGTCATTCTGGTTATCAGAATTATTGATCTCTGTAGCAGCACAGGTTCCAGAATAATCTGCCACCGAGTTGTGATAATTTTTCTGTCAATAAGAAAATGACAGTTTACCAAAAGCTGATTAACCTCTACATTGTGTCTAGAAATTTATTCATACATGTACCAAGGGCTATTTGAGAACTTACGGCTCATTGTCACAATGCTGTATTCCTCACACTGCCGCTTTCATTGTCATTTAAGCCATTCTGAGTTTTGCCAAGTTTCTTACACCATTAACTTGGACAATAGTCAATACTGTTCATCTCGGATGATACAGTGAGATGGAACTCTGCGTGATATAGATTATGGCTGTGCTATATTTGTGCATGTTGTATAAGCACTAAACACCATTCTATGGGCTGGTTATATTCTTCAAATATGCTCAAGTCTTTGCTGGAATTGTTTTTGTTCATGCACGGTGTTTAAATAAGTAAAGAGTACTAGTACTTTGCCTTCTGTGAGATGTAGAAGAAACTCAGTGGAAATGCAAGCCTGGGTAATATTTGACACCATTGTTGTGTTCATTTTGTCCATTTTCTTTTTTTTTTGGGTGGGGGGAGGGAATTATTAAAATGTATTCTGACAATAATTATAAAACTTTACGCTGTGCACTGTCTGAACATAGATACCTTTTATTCTATTTGAAGAAATACAAATTGTTGCCATTTTTACTGTAATGTTCGAGATTGTCACTATCTATCATGTCAGCTAGTTAAGGGCAGAAATCTCAATTGAAATCAGTTATTTTGCAATTACTCATGTATCTTTTGAATGTGTCAACAAGTAGTTCAGAAAGTGGCTGCAATTTAAAGAGGTTTAAAATCCAGTACTGACTTAGGAAGCTTCCTGTTGCCCTGGTGCTCTTGATGTGCAGGGACTACAGGAAACTGGTCTGTTTGTGGTATATTTGTGGTCTGTTTGTGGTATATTTGTGTTGAGTCCTGTGATTGTCCTACCTTGTCTTTGTTTGCTGCCAGTGGTGTCTGGGCTGGTTTCTTTCTCCCATTCGGCTGGCACAGGATCATAGGAGTGTAATATGTCTATGTACGGCGTTAAACCCAAATCAACCAAATAAACCTACTGACTTAATTTACGTGAAGTAAAGTGCTGTTTGTAAAGGAAGCACTACCTAGTAGTACTTAAACACCTTTTAATCTTGTTTTAGATGATTCGTCGTTTTTATGATGAAAACTTTTCTAGAAATGTGTCTGTTACAAGAACTGATGTGCCCTTGCATACTGACGGGAGTTGCTTTATAGCTAGTGAGAGAAAGGGAGGAAATCAAGAATTGGGAACCGGTAAACGGTCTCCCAAGTCAGTTTATTTGGTGTCGTGCCATAGAACTCATTATCGTAAGCACCAATACAAATGTGCTGTCCAAACCGAGTAGAATTCCTCTATTTACCCGGATTTTCACTCATCTGTTTGTCGTTTCCTTCACCACAGCTCCAGTTTCAGTCTCAAGGAGTTCCTTATATTCCCAGTGGCTAGGACAAGTAGAATGAGAAATCCACACTGACGTAAAAAAAATAGAGATTTATATCAGCCATTGTTTGCTTTGAAGACAAGGATACCCAAATGTGGAGCCATTAACTCAACACATTCGATAATTCCAGGCAGTCTTAAAACAATTATTGATATGCTTATGGCTTGTCTGTCATATTTTAGCCTTTCCAATGCTATGGTGAACAAATAGTCATCTGTTGTTTAAATCTGTAAATAGCAGCTGAATCCATTTGATCAAAATTGAAAGTTCATCTCATTAGCCTACAGAAAATCCTGTCGATGCTTAAAAAGAAAATTAGTTAAATTGAGACGGTGTTACTCTTATAAATTCAATGTCAATATTTTGCTTCCCTTTGAAAGCTGTAAAGACCTCATTTCATGATGTTATGCTTCTTCAACTTTGCTGCCCTCTCCAATATTTGATTACATTCAGAATAAAAAAAAGAAAAAAAATATATTTGGAAGCATTACAGCGATAGGGCTTACCACATGCTTTTCTTAACATTGCTGCCTCTGGGAAAAAAGGTAGAATTCAAGCCATGCTATTGCTGCCAAAATACAGCCATTTTGTCACAGTCTATGAGAGATAAGATGCAGTCGTTTTCTCATTATCCATTTCAACAGAGCGAGAAAAAGCATGCTGCGTGTTAAAAAATGGTCTTTTGTACAATGGTATAGGATTTGCCAGGAACTGAAGCACAGCATTGAATACAGATCCCCGTTAATGTTCATCTCCGTTTGACAAGAGTAAGGCTAGAGCTGTTCTTTATGCATTCTGTCAATCCTACTTTCTCTTTTACAAAGATTTCACATTATGCTTTGGCTTTTTTGTTAACATTTGTACTTTTTACTACCGTTATGTGTGCCACAGCATATTTGCAAGCAAATGTTGCCAAGGTGTTGGTAAGATTTAGCAGTTTTTTTAAACAAATAATTGGCTGTTCTCTTTCCGTATTGACCATTCTTATTGTGCTTGAAATTACAGCAAACCTTTCTTATATGACTTGACCTCAGCCATGGGTAGGTGGTTAGCGTACATAAGACGGCTGAGCCTCCTAGTGTGTACTACTCACAGGCTCAAATCCCTAGAGTGGACATCAGATATATGAGGTGGTCACAGATGTTGACTTATTATCATAGCTGGGTTTTAAATTTAGCTCGCCTGTAAGAAGTAAGGTGAGCTTATGTCATACCCCTGGTGTAGGCATCAGCCATGTAAAGGCTTCTATAATTAAATATACTGGGGGAATTTCTCTGAAATTTTACGCGCAGTTAGCCTGACCGGAAAGGAAGAGATTATTAAAATTATGTCGAATTCTGTGCATATTAATTATGCTAATTAGGTTATACTGTTTTAGATGAAATGGTGTCCAATTTGCGTTAAGCACTGTATATCCAAATTTAATAGCCCGATTGCCCTAAAATTTTGTCCAAATGTAACACAACATGAGAGAGAGGGATATTATCTGTTCAGCTCATTACATGCATATTTATTACTTTAACAAGCTTTTCAATTCCACATTGAAAGGCCAGATTATTCTGAACTTTTGTGGTAATATCACACAACATGAAACGCGAGGGATATTTATTGGAGATGATTCATCAATTGTAATTAATCAACATCCCTTTACCAGTTTGATTACCTTTTAGATATATATTGTGGAGAAAAAAAAATTGGCTTGCCTCCAACAGGATATGTAGGTTTATTTCTGAAGGTATAACATCTCATTTAATAAGTGTAGCAAATAACTGTTACTCCCAGAGGCCTTCAACAAACAATACCACAGATTCAAAATACACATTAAATTCTACAATATATACGTTTGCTGATTTTTGATACTGTTTGATGCTTTGCGAAGAAATACTATTAAATCATACATATTATGAAAAGAACATTATTTAAAACATATATGATCCTTATGGTGGGAATGTAAACATTAGATTTATACCAAAAAAAAGTTTCCACTGTATTTGAGTAAGAGAGAGTAAGAAGATCAACTGTCATATAAGTAAAATACCCTTGAGTATGATGATGGAGAGTCAGCCGTGTCATAGGTCTCTGGTTTGATCTTTGGTGGAGTCATGTCTACATTGGTAAGTTTGTCTTAAGTACTGATCAATTCACCCTCCACCATATCTAGGTAACCTAACACCTATATAGATTGCTTATCCCCATTATACCTGGATAGCACTTTAATCTATCACAGAGGGCCAAGTGATTAGAAATACCAGCAGCGTATTTGTATATGAACCCTGCATTACCTGTAATTTTATCTCCCTTGCTGAGTAAAGATTTCACACAATCACCTGTCACTTTGAAGTGTTTGATTGCATTTCCTGCCAGGTAGGGAGTGGTTAGCTTTGGAATGGAATCTGTGGACACAGGATTATAGTTGATTGTCCCTTAGGGGGTATTATTTTACCTGTCCGGGTGCGATATAAACAATAACTTTGTAAACTATGCTGGTATCTCCATTGCATTTACAAGTACTGATGTGGGAATTCGTCTGGATTCTGTTGACACATGATTATCTGTTATGATTCAGATGTGACTGTGTTGTGATGAATACAGCATTCTGTGCAGTGCAGGTAACTCATTATGATATGCTAGTATTTCTCTTGAATACAACATTTCGGTAAAAATCAATAGGCCTTAAGGTATACAGACTGACTTTCTATAGGGTGTATTATTTTTTAGACAAATATTGACTTTCACAATTACATGTATTTGAGCTTTTGGGTAGTTTGTTTCAAACATAATCAAATTTGCTTTTTTTTAGTACCGGAGAAACAATCTTTTTCAAACACAATAAAACACATCCTACTGTGTGAGGGTATTTACATTGGAGTACTTCTTAGTGTTATTTAATTAAGTGAAATTTTGTTGAACACAAATCAACGAACCTTTGTTAAGCTGAGCGAGGCTGTATCTCTGCTGGGAACATGTATATTTAACAATATAAGTTTATTTAGAAATATACATTGTATATTTATGTACAAGTGTTATATGGGGAGTGACGCTACTGTAAGCTTGTGTAGTACCTAGATTTGAATTAATGTCTGTCTGACAAGCCATCTCCTCTGAGGGATGACTTGTTAATTTTATAATTTAAAAAGGTATCAGAAGATGACCTTGTTTCAAATTTGAAACCAAACCGGAAAGAAAGTTCGGATAAAATAAGTGGTAGGTGATAGGCTCTGACAGACATAGGTTAGGAATTTGTTTTTGTCCAAAAAAGACTATTCTGGTTAATAAAATGACAGTCTCTAACAGAGGAATCAGTAATGTCCATGCAGACTGTAGTCACTGATATCTGGTTCTAAATTTACAGGAGTTTCTTGGATTCACTATTGAGATGAAAAGAAAGACATTTGTTGTATGAGGTTCTGATGACTGATAATTTCCACTGTAAAATATATAAGTTTTACAGGACTATAAGTCAGTTCTTATAAAACAAGTAAAAGAAGATTGTTTTCAGTTTTTTATTGCTGATCTCTGCACCTACAATTGTCTGAACGGCAATCCAACTCTCCGCAATTATTTTATAAAATTCTAAACTAGTTTTCTATTTTGTTTCTTCCTGATTTCCATGAAATCCACTTTAATCCAGCATATTACATTGATGTGGACTAAGCTATTTTACCAACTGGAAAAGATGTAGCTTTATACTGATGGTTTCCATGAGTTGCATAATTCAGACCTTCATATATTTTTATGTAGATTGTCTGATAATGTTTTAGGACTTTGATGGGTTGTGATGTTTTGTTATTGCATGTCAACGAGACAAGTCTGACATTTTGAATGGTTCAATGGAAGAGGTTAATCATGGCAGATTACAGGCCTAAGGATCTTGCTGTCTCAAAGCCATCTCTCCAAGACCAGACAGTCTCATTGGTGGCACATATAAAACCTATAATCCCTCTAATATCCTGATTGATTCCTCTCTCCTGATAAATCAGCCTGCTTTCTGATTAAGTTCAACACTCTTCCTAGGATCTCCTTTAAGCCAGCTTGAGCCCCTAATTGATTTTGCACCTTATTGATTGAATCAGCAGGTAAAACTGCCAGGTGATTCCAATTAACAGGTGTAATCAGCAAAGGTGTGAATCTGCCACCAGACCTGATCACGCATGCCCAATAAGCTTGTTCTATCCAACCATGCATTGATGGATTGCTCATTGATGGCCTTGCTTTCATCACTAACTATTCTTGTCTAGGGCTATATAGATATATTGTAAAGTTATAAGTTTTGAATGACATTAATTTTAATTATTGTAAAGTTATGTTCTTCTGAGTAGGTTATATATTGGTATATACTATGCCTGACAGGTAAGTGTGTGAGTATAGTGGTGTGATACTGTTTTATTTACAGTATTATTTTATAATTACTTAACATAACTATAGGTTATAACCTTCTCTCACAATGTCTGTAGGTAACCTACTTGAGATGACGAATGATTTAAAAACTTGTCTCTTGGAGTTTATCCAGAACATGAGATAATTCATTATTTTTATATAAATTGACATCCCATTGCCATTTTGAAGATTTAAAAAAAAATATATACATATAGGTATTCACTTTTTAAACCCACACCTGGTAAAGTGAATGTTTACATTTTCATTTTTGAATAAGTTTGGATATTGAATATTATAGACTAAAGAAGAAGAAAATTTAAATACATTGATTAGGCTAAAATATTTATTATATAACCCTGATATTAACTATAGTTGAAAACACCGTAATACCCAAAGTTAACAAACAATTAAAAGAGATTAATGAATTGACCTTGAGTAGTACGTGTAGAAAGAGGATTATTCACATTAGTACGTGTAGAAAGAGGATTATTCACATTAGTACGTGTAGAAAGAGGATTATTCACATTAGTACATGTAGAAAGAGGATTATTCACATTAGTACATCCACATTAGTACATGTAGAAAGAGGATTATTCACATTAGTACATGTAGAAAGAGGATTATTCACATTAGTACGTGTAGAAAGAGGATTATTCACATTAGTACATGTAGAAAGAGGATTAT
>JAQQZZ010037409.1:0-10516 GCA_030265115.1 Mopalia vespertina | reverse complement strand
TCAGCCAGTTTTGAACTATCCAATGATAGATCAGTGAAGTCTGCTGTACACAAGATTTGATGATTCAAGTGGTTCCACTGTTCCTCTTTAACAGATAATAACTAGAGTTATGATCGGGTAAGGAACATCAGAATTTTGATGTATTGCATTTGACAGAAAAATGGTTACTTATGTAGAAAACACGGTTTTTGGATGGTCTTGTCCTTTAAGCACTGCGTAAAACACCAATCAATCAAGCTATACGTGGTAGCAAATTACGTCTTCCTTGAAACAGGGTCAGGCGCACAGCGTCCATGTAGTCTATTTGGAAAACGATATAAATGACACCTTTAAAGAAATATGTCTACAGTGTCAATGTTGAAAAATGTTTAAAAAGGGGACAAGACGGTGCGACGACAGGGTTTCGCAGAGTCAGGAATTTTCTTGCTAGTTGATCCATTAAAGTATGCTTGGTGAGTATTTTATATCTGGCATATCAACCCTGAGGGGTATCAACCCTGAGTATAATTTCAACCATACTGGTCACTCCTTTGATTCACCACTTACCATACATATTTAGCTAGTTTGCCGATTACCCAGTTAGCTAATTTCCCACTTAGAACAGCACACTTCTCCTTGCCATGGACTTATGGGGTAAGCTGTGTTGAGTTCGGGATTAAAGTGCGCATCTTTACGAGCAAGCTATATGTTAAAATTTACCGGAAACTGTTTTAAAACCAAATAGATCGACGTTAAAAGTCTCCAAAGCATTTTACTGCGTGCGTTTAAATCAGTCACGACCCAGAGAACTACATGAATAGCTTCTGATTGAAGTTAACAGCTTCGAATCTGATTCATTCCATCAAAACTTGACTCAGTTCATAACCATGATTAGGGGCTTTAGATGGAACATCCACCCGTGTCCTGAAAACAATTTGTGGTAAATGGCCTATAGGGAGTAGGCAAAGATGAAAGTTGTAAATTTTGTTGTAAAATTATCTTCCGCTACATTCAATCTATCATCTTGTTTAGTAAGTCCGTCTGATTTTGATGTCTTTTACGACAAAAACAAGCCGTAGTCACAGTTCAATGCCCGTGCTTGAAGAGATTGACCCGCAGACGTATTAATCCATACGACTTCATCATAAAAACAAGCCGTAGTCACAGTTCAATGCCCGTGGTTGAAGAGATTGACCCGCAGATGTATTAATCCATACGACTTCATCATAAGCATTATTATTTTATGTACTAATTTATGTACATTTGTAAGCATAATAATTAAGATAATAATGAAGCTTCGAGTCTTGACTTAATCAAAGATACAGAGTTTGTCTGTTCGGGGTTTTGGGTCATACTTAGGTTATTTCACTCGTAGGACGATATGACAGCCGAATGGGTGAAGGAAACCACGCTCGACAAAGACGGGAAGCAATACAAGGACATTACACACAGATTAGCTTCCTGTTGATCCCAAGGTCCAAGAGCACAAGGACGACAGGAATTAATGAAGTATAACGAGATCATTCATTTGTGCCATTCCATATGATTTCGTCCGTAAGAATTCTTTTTCTTTTCTTCCCCTGCTAATTTCGTGTATATTCATTTTCTTCTTTACATAGCTGTAGAATGTACTAATGTTGTCCCTGGAGGTTAAAGAAATGGTGAAAGCAAGGATCTGAAAATGAGACGCTGAAATAAATGTTGTTAATGATAACGTCAAACGATAAGGTGGATTGCTCTGTGATATATACGTCCCCAAAGTACATTACCATATGCAATTTATGGGTGTATAAGATAATATAAGATAATTTTTTTTTATAAGTTACGTACTTCTTTTAGTTAATGACTTAATATGATTGAAAATCCTTTAAATTAGCAAGATTTTAGCCGCAGCATGAATGACATACGCTGCCCATTTGAAAAAAATTTTCAAATGCGGAAGGTTTGGCCTGGAGCTTCCTGGTGTCCTGGCGTTCTCAGAGCTAAGGAGAAACATGAAGCCGATCTGGTCGTAATGTCTTTGAATTACTTCCTGTGATTGTCCTGTATTAGTCCAGTCTGGTCTTGTTCTGTATTGTCTGTGTTACCAGGGCAGGGAGAGTGGTTTCCTTAATCCATTCGGCTGGTACGCTGTCATGTGAGTGAAATAAACTAAAGTACGGCGTTCAATTCCAATCAAATAAACAAACGATCAAATATATCTTTTAAAAAAATAAAAGATAACCATTTTTCGTAACTAGATATTATTTGGATGTTGTATCTAAGATAAATTTTTGTTATGGGTTTAGAAAAAGGGATTTACTGCTTTATTAATTTAATTAAATAAGAGAAGAATGGATCTATACGGATTTCCTTCGATGCGTCTTGTTATCTAGCCTGTTCTTCTACATTCACTATTTTGGAACTAAATTATTCAATAAATTTATATTATGAAATGGTATATATGTATTTGTGTGAACTATTATTAATAACAATAAATACTGTTCACGTTTCTTTACAGTTTTTGATTGAATTCCGTCTAATGCGACCGGTTGTTCTCTCAGATTATTTAGTACCATGACCTGGGTTCAAATTATATACCTGACAGGTGTTTACTGGCAATTGTATATATTTTGTCATAAATTCGCTGCTCATAGATATTTCAACAATTCGATGTAGGGAATCGCATGGGACAACGTTTTCAAGCACCTTGGGGTTATCAGAGTTAAGATTGTTCAGGCAGTGGCGGATCATATTGAGACATTTTTCTTAACATAAAATCCTATAACAGACTAATATGGTATAAATAGTGAATGAGTGCGATGCTGAGGCGTATATCAGTTCAATTTAGGTCTAATACCATGCATCTTTATTGAGCAGAATTATGCATAAGTCTGCGAATCCCGCATCTATGTAACGCCCAAGAGCTAACGACGGCCAGTCGACCTAATTGTAAGAGGAAATTTGTTGTGACTGTGGACATTACAGGTATGTATGGTTTTCCCGTCACTTACCGGCTGTTCGAAGTCGTCATATCAGTGGTAAATCACTAAATACAACATTAAACCACGCAAGTTTAATAAATAAGCACACTAACCGCAATGTTGATAATTTCGTCTTAATATTTAGAAACAGCGATCTATATGTAGTGTTATCATTGCTTTTATCATCAATCCGACTGCGCCATTTTAAATTTATGGTTTTTTATTCCGGTTTGACGGCATGCTTAATTAATTTCACTCATATGGCGAAACAACCGACGACAAAACAGAACGTATTACAACGATATCACAAACCGATCCCCTTCGTGTAGGCTCTAGGCCTGAGAGCACCACGGCAACAAGACACTGTGTAATTATACAATTTCTGGATAACCACTTTTTGTTTTGTGATAGAACAACGTTTCCATACATATGCCTGTATCGTCATCAGGTGTAAATTGACTAAAGAGAGGCGGTTGAAAGCTTTATACTAGTAAAAAGTATTTAATAAACAAGGTCAAATGTTCTAGTGCACAGTGTGGACCATAGACCATAGATAAGGTTACTAACATGCTACATGTATAATGAGAGGATTTAGTAACTGCCTATGAAATTAACTGTCTGGAGTGGAAAAAGGAATAATCTCTGCTGGCACCATAATGGGATAACATAGAGAGATAAACATTGAGAAAATAAATTCTATGGTTTGTGGAAATATAAGGATGTTGAAAAAGTCTATGAGAGAAACTAGAAGCATGAAATTCATATCAATATACATGCATGCATTGCTACCAAATAAATACGATAGGAAAGAAGGACAGATTCAGCATTGATTAGTACTACCACCCTTGATATAAAGCTCTATAAATATTAAAGGATGTGTGAATATGGAACTAGAGGGGAGGGGTAGAAACATAACTTATATATAGAGCCCGGTCCATAATTTGGGTAATGGAAGTCCTTCGTCTCTGTTCAATTTAGGTTTCATATTTTGTATGGCTAGCGCCTCGCGTCGCATACGTTTCTTCCAATTGTTTGTGTTACCAGGAATAATGTTTACATTGTCCCATAGGATTCATCTCTTTTTAGTCAATTTACACCTGATGACGATACGGACGTATGTATCGAAACGTTGTGTTCCATGACAAAACAAGAAGTGGTTGTCCAGAAATTGTATAAATATGTTAGCCCACTTCTACATGTCGTTCAAAACTTAAAGACACATGTATATTGACAAAAACGAAACTAATTGCGCGTCGCTACTATTTCCTGCCGTTTATGTGAGTGTGACTTTATAAAAAAAAATAAACCAGTCATTCCATCTGTCTCATTTATATGATTATCACAAAAAGCGAAATCTTTTCTCGTCCGATTGATTTACCAGCATAAATGGTTGAATTCTTGGCTAGACCAATACAAAATATACGTTAAATTAACAACCTTTATCCAATTCGTTCCACCCATCTAGTTTCTATGGCGCATGCATTTAATTGAAATTATCTATACTGTTAACATATTTCTAACGAGTAATCACACTGGCACAGGGATGTATTTATATAAATGTTTGGAATCATGTGGTTATATATACATGTTTGATACGTACTACATGTTTAAATCACATCCTTTTTAAATCACAAGAAAAGTGAACACCGATTTTCTCCACTAATTAGAATCATAACCATTTTCTGCGTATTATATATTTATAAACTAAAGATGGGTTTGAACGACAAACAGCCTAACAGATTAGTGAATACATTGAATGCTAAATTGCTTATAAAGCATATTCAAGGTGACCTTCTGGATGCGTGGAATCTCGCAGCAATACGTCTACCTACAGAACTACGATGTGTACAGAAGGCCGTTTTAATTTCTGAGGGAGTGGAATTAATGGTTCTATAAGATGTCATGAGCAGACGTCTTGAAGAACTCTCACAGGAGACTTGAAGGCTGGGTCAAGTGGCCAGAAAATTAGATGTCATTTGCTCTCTCAATCGTTGTAGTTCTCGTTGAGCGGATGGTGGTGTCGTTGAGTAGAATGGGCGGATTGGTCGTCAAGGCGCCATCAGATTAAACCGTCTCTCCGCTTTGTAATCATTGTTTGCCAATTTAATAGCGTCTGTGCAAGATGGTGAAGTAATGATGAATTGTAAAACTTTTATGTGAAACGGAAAAAAGGTTATTAAGTTTGAACCGTTTGGCTTATGGCTCCTCCAAAATACATTTAAAATAGGTTTCCTTTGACATCCAACAAATTGTGTTTCAGTTTTAGTATGAATGTAATCACAACTAGTTCGTACGCATAATTTTACAACGATTTTTAGTTTATTTCACCCAACCATTTAAAGTGACGTCAATGATATCAGGATATGTAGTCTGGAGCAGCTATATAGAGGAAATACATTACATTTGCAAAGGAGAAATAAAAAACCATCCCTGTCTATTAAGTAACCTGACTACATAGAAGGTATGGAACATTCCGATGGACTTATACATGTTGACGTTTGAATGCACTCTTGCTGGAGACCTCGAACATTATGGCTAGATAGTATCTAAGTGACTAAAAGTATAATGCCAGACAGCATCTGTAAGTTTATTGTTTAAGCGAAAGTGGTATGTTTGTCGGAAAGAAGGTAAACAGGCTTAAAAGGGACATTTTAGCCTCTAGACTTCGCTGGAATATGTTCTAAAGTCATCGAGCCTATAAGATGTCTCTTTTTTATATTTTTTTTAATTTTTGGATATTAAATTGTTAACCTGATTCTATCGAAGCTAATGTTAACAAGAAGCCGATCTGTTATTTCGTTGTATTGTGTTGTTAAGGCATTGATGGGTGGTTTCTGTCACTTTAATTTCCATAACTCAAAGCTCAATTAAACCCATAAACGGGTAATTAGAGTATAACTCCCGAGAAACTGTCTGTTCTGTAAAAGCGAGTGCTGTCGTTGGTTTCACGAAAAGCTCCAAAAATATGGCTTTTAAGATCAGATAGGCTGAAGTATAATCAAACCCCTATGTTCAATCAACCTGTCCCTAATCCTAGGAACTTCTTTTAACATCCTTAAACAATGAGTATAAATTATATTGATCAGATATGATCTTACGATCGTCTTGAATTCTGCCAGGGATATAGTATTGAGAGAGATTGGAAACTTCTCTACCCCTCAGGTCAGTGAACCGTGAATACGACACATTGGACGAGTTGGTCAAACATATAAAGTCTGCTCAGTAGGCCAAGTCCTAACTGTCTCTCTCTCCACTGAACATGCCTCGCAGTGCAGAGAAACACGAATTTTTAGAGTTGCTTATATAAGTAAATATTGCACTTTGTATGCACAAAATGCCCTGAAATGAAGGTTAGGGACAAAAATAGTAAGTTCTACATCAAAATATAAAAAAACATAAAGTTATAATCCTTTAGCATCAAAAAACTGTCCCACATTTATCTTAGTTCAATTTAACCAATCAACAGGTGATGCACAAAATCGTTTATTTTGAGGACTATTTTTTTTTAAAGAAAACACATAGTTTGTTATCGTTTTATTTCAACAACTAGTTCAAACAGTATACAATCAAAAGAATCCCGTTTCGGATAGACATGATCGCACTGTGGGTTTATAACCATTGCGTTCACAAAATCGACTACTCTCGCAACTTTGGAGCCACCATTTTGGTTGTATCTATGTTATCATGAACAACCTAATATTCATGGCTTAATTCAGCTTTAAAGCCTGTTGTTTACGACCTTTTATTCGTAGTTCATGTCTGAGTTTGCCATTTAATTATGTATTCTGTGTTATTCGATCAGAATGGAACAGAAGTGTACTTAACATATACTCGCAAAATGTAGTATCGAAACGTGTTGACGTAATTTGTGGGAATCTCGCGAAATCTCACCGTGGATGTTATTCTACTCGAAAACAGTGACGATCCGTGGGGTTTCCAATCCCTCTACAAACTATATCCCAGATTCTACATAACATTAACATCGACATTTGGACGAGAATTGCAAGATTGAGAGACGTACCTTATTACCAGGCTCTCGGAAATTCGCCCGAGCTTTAAATTTGCAGAGGGTCATAGTAAAAAGCAGTATCCCATGATGCCACAATTTCAGAAATTAAAATTAGACTGTCAGCTTGGTATATCAAATACTGCTAATTATTACAATAGATTCTAAAAACAGAAACGCTATATTTGCCAACAATCCCTTTATTTGACTAACGCATTCATTTGCCAACATTCTCTTCGTTTGACTAACATATTCATTTGCCAAGAATCATTTTATTTGGCAAACACATTCATCCGACAACAATCTCTTCATTTCGCAAACACGTTCATTTGCCAACAACTTCTTCATTTGATAAACACATTAATTTGCCAACAACCTCTTGATTTCACGAACACATTCATTTGCCAACATCTTCTTCATTTGATAAACACATTAATTTGCCAACAACCTCTTGATTTCACAAATTGCTACGAATCTCAACATTTAACGAACATAATCATTTGCGAAAAAAGTTCTCTTTATTTTACAAACCTATCCTTTTGCCAACAATCTCTTCATTTGACAAACATATCCATTTGAAATTTTTTTGATTTGACAAATATTTTCTTTTACCAACAATCTCTTCTTTGACAAACATCTTAATTTGCGAACAACCTCTTATTTGACAAACATGTTAATTTACCAAGCAGTCCGTTTACATCCCCCATTCACTATCACACACAAATCCCATTAAACTGTTAACTGATGAGTAAAAATAGGAGAGGATTTAATCTAATTGCTGCTAAACGACCAGCCCATCAAATCTACTCAACGTCGACACCATTAGCTCACGATAAGAACACGAATAAAAGGGAAAATGACACCTAATTTTCTTGCCACTTTCAAATCATCCCGATCGTCTTCGCAGGAACACAAGGGGATTTCTTGAAGACGTCTGTTCCACACATCTTCTGAACCAGGTTACACATCTGTCTGAGAAATTAAACTGTCTCCGGGCGAGATCGCTTTTGTGCGTAATTTAAAAGGCGTTTGTGACATATTCGTGTGATTTACAAGTTTGGCTTTTATGTATAGAAGCGTATTTGTTGTCAAGGGTCAGAGTGAATTTCTACACTCAATGATATGTCTACAATATTGACTGATTGATTGGTGTGTAGGCGTGCTTAGGGGTAGTTCTCTTACATGACGGCAGTGTGTTCCAACAATAATCGACACTAGCATAACCATAAAATGTCCCTCCATAGTACTAAATAAAGACAGGATTGCTTCTCTTCAAAGAAACTTCCTTTAGTCAGAGGGCGTTGTCCACAACAAGCCTTTGCACACAAATATGACCAAATGTCATATTATAGTACATAATATAGATGAGTTAGATAATGATAACATTTTAATGAAGCCATTGTCAGTGAGATGCTTATCTGGTCACAGAATGAAATTATTATTTCATTTGAATAGGCTTCAAATCTTAGTTTCTCTGGATTGTTTGCATCTCGCGCCTTCTAATGGTCGAAAACTTACCAACTGTCACACCTTTCTCGACACTGTCTATTACCCCGTTTAACAAATTTTAGTCAATTGGCGTGGCCAGTGAAAGCAGTGTTTGCCAACATGTTGTTGATCCTCTGCTGATCTGACAAACCGCTACAAAAACATGCTTGCAGAACTGACCAACGCGTCACATGAAGAATGGAGAGGGATTTCACAGGTCAGAATCCCCAGACGTTTTCGGTCCGTTCCAGGTAACGGTAGAACAGTGAAGGCAGCACCCAGCTGAAACACAAGATACAGATCCGAACGCTCTCTCTTGAACGCATGTGAGTTTTGATAGGACAGTCAGTATGGTCGTTATGTGCCCAACACAAGTGATAATTATCATTATGTGCCCAACACATATGATTATTATCATTATGTGCCCAACACATATGACTATTATCATTATGTGCACAACACATATGACTATTATCATTATGTGCACAACACATATGACTATTCTCGTTATGCGCAAAACTCATGTCACTATCCTCATGCTTATGTAGGCTACATAGTTATGAAAACGAAATGAAACGAGATACGAAGTTTAAAGTGAGCATTTTAACAGTTTGACAACGCATTTCCTTTCCTGTGCCATGTATAACAATGACCACAGTTAAATGCGTTTGAATTGCATGAAATTTTAGTTTAAACATATTTTATTGATCAAAATAGACAAAGGAATGGGAGACACGTTTAATACCTTACTACACCTTTCTTTCTACATACATAAAGAACTGCATGAAATGTTATCCACCTTCCTCTTCTTCTCAACATCTGACATTTTTAATTCGTTTTGACTTTACACCCAGGTCTTAAATTCAACCAATCAGAGACAGTTTGATTTGATGACATCCAAACGACCAAGCCGTCAATTCTATTTCAACGACAATACAACATTATGAGACAAAATTACACAAATCCTCTAGGCTACGCGCCCTTACTAAAGAACATTTAGATTTTTAAAATCTGTATTTGAATTCAAAGTTGATTTATTTTAATTTTATATGTTCTGTTCTGTTTCCAATATATTTCAACCGTCCATTTTAAATTGTCTTCAATCTTTTACTGTTAGAACAGTCGTACATGGTTTAGATTCGTAGTTCATTAAAATGTCGTCAACAGATGTCTTTAATAAATTTCGCCGGATACGAAAAAGACCTGATCGAGAAAGTTCTTAAGCTGCTGGAAAATTAGATGTCATTTGCTCTTTCACTCTTGCTATAATCACTGACGGAGTCGTCGTGGAGTGAAACTATAGAAATGTATGTACTAACATATCCCCTTCATCCCTTCATCATGAATGACTGAGAGTGTTTTCAACTCCAAATAGATAATAAGGGATATTCAAATAACAGGAATTGTATTTAAGAATCCCAGAAATTCAATAAGAGGGGGAAAAGACAAAAAAATATGATGGATCTGAAAAAAGGACTGCACGTATAGTAGTTTAAGAGAATGGCAATTGGTCGATGTGTGAATAGCTTTCCTCTGGAAGCGTGACAGAATCCATTTCGGCTTTTTATAAGAAGATTTTTCATACAGTCTTAGAAAAATATGGCTCTTGTGGAACCCTTAAAGGGTCTTCAGTCATGGCCCTGGTGGAACCTTTTTTGGTTCTGTATGGAACCCTTACAGCAACTGTTCCATGTATTTCTACCTATCTTATTATATCAACGAACTGTTTTTGTCCTTATGGTTCCCTTTAGAACCATCCACTTTTCCAAAGAACCATTAAAGAACCATGATTTCTTAGAGTGTGCCATAATTTTATCATATCTCAAACACTATATATAAAAATAGTACTAAAGATCAACAAAATGGTTTCCGTAAATAACGCGCTATACTAATTTAAGTTTTGATTTTCTTGATTATTTGCTTGTAATGGTTAATTGTATACATGTACAACAAATAAGGCATAAAGTCCATTATACTTTCAAATGAACAAATTGGCTTTCAGATTTGTTTGTTTGATTGGGATTTAACGTCGTACTCAAGGGTATTTCACTTATATGACGACGGATTGTCCACTTCACAC
>JAQQZZ010037398.1:0-10516 GCA_030265115.1 Mopalia vespertina | reverse complement strand
ATCTTCTAACTGGACATATCCGGTATATAACTGGACAACACCATCTTCTAACTGGACATATCAACCTTCCAACTGGACCACTGCATATCCAAACAGGTGTAAGTACTGACAATTTTCATCAGTATATTGGGGCTATCGATCCATAGTGACCATCAAGAGGCCAAGCAGAGTAGAAAGTCACTCGCTACTGGGACACCGTTTCTGCTTACTAAAGCCGTTGATGATCCAAACTTTTTGGTTTCATATGTAAACTGACTACCTTTCTAAACTTATGTAAAATGTTCATGTCTTTACCAATATAAAGACACGGTTATTGTCCGTTTATCTTCTGACAACGTTTGTAAATGTTAAAAAATATTTTACAAGTCGTTCATATGTTGATATGTTGTTTTAATATTTCCGTTAATTTTCAAATGAATTGCTATTGTTGCTTTCTAGCCAGTAACTGTGGAACCACTAGACAACGTGGAGACGGTTACGGATTTGTGTCGACACCAAACTATCCAAGCAATTACGACAACAACCTAGACTGTGTATATACCATCAACAGTAACTCCTCGGTCAATTTCTACGCATGTAATTGTAACACAGAGCAGAACAGCAACTGTGCTTATGATTATATCCGGTTTGGTAGGAATGGGTCCGACCACTGCGGTACAATAACCGGAAACAGTTATTCAGGTACCGGAAGTACTCTATTTTTTGCCGGTTTACAAAATACTATTGGTTTCTCTGGATCTTTATCTTTCGGATGGCCAGTTCCCAGTGGTAACCAGCGTGGTTGATAAATTGTTGGTTTTAAAAACGTTTTGTAATCCCTTCGTCAGAAAATAAATTAAAGCGACATTTAGATTGTACCCATTCCCTCACTTCAAAACCACTGTCCATTTTTGTGATAGAAATGTAGACTGTTGCTTCAACGTAAATTTAACCGGGAGCCTCTGATAATTAGAGATGACATATCAATAAGGCAACGAATCCTGCATTTTGGGGTAACCTTTGTTGAAATGCAGTTGTATGATTAAATTAATCTATACGTCTTTGTTAACAGCTTCTCCCTCTGGGGGAACCGTCGACGTTGTTTTCCACTCCGATTCTTCTGTGACCAGGAACGGATGTCTGATCAGCTACGGAATAGGCGCAGATCGCTCAACGCTTATGTCCATGTGCCCAGAGCAACCAAGTGTTAACGTCACCTCCCCGCATTTCAACACGACTACACCGTTCTTCAACTGGACAGTTCCGTCTTCCAACTCTACGTCTGACTTTACACTCTAACGACAAGTGAGGCAATTTGGTTGACCGTATATATTAAAGTGGTTTATAGATGCTAAGTTTATATAATGTATTGAAGATTTGGCTGGAACCTTTGATATGATCCAATTACTCTTGTAAAGTAAAAATATTCTTCAGTGTCCGAGCAAAACAAGCATATAAATGCAACACACGTTACTCTGGAATAGATGAATGTTTTCTTTTAATATCTTATAGATGCATGATTGACATAATATAATAAATTGTTATTACAGGTAAAGTGCGGTAAAGCAGTCTTTAAGGAATCAAACTGGAAGCTGTTAGAAACTGCAAAAACAACAAAAGAGGTTGAAATGGCAAAATAAAACGATTTTCCAAATCTTAATCTTCCTTGCTTTTGTTTGATTTGTCTCTTAAGGTCGTTATTCCTTCCGGCTACATGTTAAGTCAAACAGCTATCCATGACTTCCACTGATAAGTTTAGCATAGTACAAGAGTAGTGTTACTCCAAGGAACGAAAGACTCATTTTGACTTTAATATTTCTGCAGTTTATTTTGCCATCATCAGGAAAGTCTGATAATGGCAAAATAAACCGCCGAAATATTGAAGTCAAAATGAGACTTTCGTTCTTCAAACAGCTATCATTTGTGATTTTAGACAAACAGAAGTGGCCTAAGTCCCATATAGATCAGCAATTGGGCATTGTAGGTATTTATTCCTCCATGTATGATAAACAGTTTACCGGAACTCCGATACGGAGTCTGTATGCGCCATTAACGAATAAATAATAATAATAACAGATCACCTGGAAAGTACTTTGTTTTTAACTATTACTACGAGGCCTCAGAAGTCTATCTTGCTGTTTGCGTGGTACATAAGAGATCTCACGTGATAACATTGGAGAGGGGTGTGACAGGACGTGGTTGATTCTCACAACATTAAAACATGTTGTTACACAGAATTCATGGACAACCTTAGGCTATAGTTCATGTGGAACATTGTTGTACGACACGTGCACGTGTAAAAAGTAATAAAGTTTTGATAAAGGTGTGATAAGGCGATATAAGTGAAATAAACATTATTAACTTATGGTCCTTGTAACTCACCGATAAGAAGACATTGTCCGTTTTGTAAAAATGTTCAGCTTCTAACAAATTTCAGATAAATTTTGAAAGTCAAGCTAATGCCAATGTAAGAAGATAGTAAAATGTGCCGTCAGGTGATCAAATTTGAGGACGATAAATTAATAGTACCCAAAACTGTAACTTAATGTTTTAACAGGATTGAGTTTGAAATGCAATGTTTTTGAATGTGTTCAACTGAAGATTTACCATTATATGCAATGCCTGTGTAGGTGACATGCATCTGGTACTGTATAGTCACGCCTGATAGTATTTGGTACCTATTAAGAACTAGCGTCAGCCGCAGTCACATTGACCCATCGATACATTGTAGTTATGTGGGTTAGAGCGCTGGGCCTGTTAGCTAGAGACCCGAGTTCACATCCAGGTGGAGGCCAGCAAAATTGTCTTTCTCTACAATAAAACATACATTATTGTACTAAACCTTCATCTTACTACCGATGACGAATTGAATCAATTACAGATGCTAATATAATCAGAGTTCAACCCATTGTTAATTGTAATAGGTCAAAGGCCACCGGATGCGTTTCATTGCTTTAAAGTAAATATCTTGAAATGGACAATCTGACAACATCAATCATAGAAATTAAGTGGGAAATTTTAGAAAGAGATAAAGGTGTATCTGGAAGCCAGTTGTTCAAACTATAAAAGGTTGGAGGGTAAAAGGTTCGAAATTCCCCAAATCACTATATAGTCCCCTTAGTTAGGTCAAGTTTCTAGCTTAGAGCCCGGTAGTTTACCGAATCTTATGCTTGTAATTCTAAAGCAGTTTGCTAACTTAAAGCTAGCATGACAACTGAATTACACGATGTAATGAAAAGTAACAGGTTACATCAAAAGCTCAAATGTCAGAAAACACATTATGCTCACAAGTCAATGCAAATTAAAAAAAAAAACCCAAACATCCCTCACTGCTCCACCAACTAAAAGAAAGAGCTCATTTTAATTTGTCTGTGCTTGCAGTTTTAATTTAAAAACGTTTTTCAAGACGAAGTGAAATTAATTCCGCAAGACTTAATTTAGAGGGTTGGTGTGGTGTTCATCCATTATAATGGCATTTCTTCTCCAGAATTTCCGTAAGTCTGAAACTTGTGGGAAAATAGCACTGTATTTTAATCCCTCGACAATACACTACCTGTTTCGAGATGAGACATATCTACTTAAAAACTAAAAAAAGAACACGATCAAACACGTGTGAGTACCTCATAGATACCCTAAAGTTCTTGTTAACCATCGTGAATCGAATCCGGAAAATAAATGACAATATTGTTGAAATTCAAGAGATGTCGGATACACTTTATTTGTTGTTATTAACAGTGTCAGTTGTCCATATGCGGATTTATTGGGACAAACTAACAAGACTACACCGCTGCTTCCGATCCTCAAATCATTTCAACGATGGATTTTATTTGTCCGCTGACAACACGTCGCGTATGGAAAGTAAATCAACTTTATCCTGGAGTAGACGAATCAAGAAGAGGAATCTAGATTTAAATGTTAAATGAAATAATTTACTTAATTTTATTAATTGCTGCAAGAAATTAACCTTTGACGGTTGTACACAATACTATATATGGTAATAGAGAAGCTGTCCCAGTCGAGACGTTTATTGAAATTCGTCGACACATTTAACCAAGTCAAACTTAAATGCAAGCTTCTGGGTTGACATATAGCTTTGATATAGAGCCGACTGAACAGTTCTATAACTCCCACCAGCTTTGGCGTTTATTATGGTTCTGGCAACCATTCATTGGAAAAATAAACTCATCTGTTGACAATAAATGGTTATATATATTAACCCGAAGTGTACCTATATTATTTTAACTGATGCGTAACTGACAATGACAAGGTTTGTAATCCTCTCCTGGTAATTTTATTTTTTCCCCTAATATAAACTTTTTTTTAAGGCAATATCAGTCAAATTGCGTGTCCCTATGCTGTCAAATCCCAAACAGTGAAATTAAATATACAGTTTTGTGCTAGACAGTTTTTTAAATATAGAGCAGACACTAGCTTAGTTTGTTCAAAATTAAATTTACAAAGTCAAACATATATGTTTATTGTGATATGGTCATATAAGTTTACACAGTTGTTTTCTGGATATGATAGATCATGGATAATACGAAATTTACCTGATTCCTTTTTTGGGATGACACCTAGCGGAGAACATATAAGATTGCTAAAAGGAGGCTGGTCAAAAGGACCTTGAATCCGACCCAGTGTCAGCTCTTGGTGCAACTTTTCCACCACAGTTTTGTGATATTGTCGAGTTGATCTGTGATTTCCCAATTTAAATCCAAATGTAAAACCATCCATAAGATAAGTACGTAAAGCAGATAGATAGAGTTCTAAGAAAAGTGACAGTTGATTTATTAAACAGGAGTGGGCAACTGAGTTGTATATATATGGTCTTATGGAGACTTGCATGATTGTGAACTGTGGTTGCCTTGACATTTTGAGCACACATGTCTAAATCTGCAGTTGTGTTTGTTACAGAGGCCTGTTTTGTTAAAGACAAAGCAGAACCCTTTTGGGTTGACGATTCTTTGTTTGATACGAAACGTATTTTGAGTTTTTTGCCGATTGGATGGTTGTTTCGTAGAAGACAAACGCAACAGTGCATCATGAATTCCCCCCCAATCAAGTGGCTCTTTAGCACGAAGCTGTCTGAATTTCTCATCATAGAAGCTGGCAGCTAGAAACCCATAGTGTTGGTTAATGAGTGGAATAGTGCTTTCATATTTTATGAGATTGATTGCCTGGTCATAAAATTGTGACAAGTATATGGTGGTATAAATGTGGAAGGCCTGTGACCATTGTAAAATGTTTAAAATAGTGTCTTTGTTGTATTGCAGTCCAGTGTCAGTATGTTGGATATCATTAGTGAAAGGATAATGTATATGCCCAAAGTCAACATACTCGTTTGAGTGAATTTTGTATATCTCAATTTATTGTCGATATTGAATCCTGAAGGTATAGAAGATGAGACTAGTTGTGCAGTGGATGAACTACAGGAGTCTGAAAACGAAGAAGTTTGATTAGTTTCCTTACCACTACCAAATAAGATGGTTGATGGATTTAACTCAGGCTGGTCAATATCCTCAATCTCCACCGGTACAGATATGGTGGGGACCGGCGGTATGTTTTCAGATGGCACGGACAGTAGGTTTCGCTTTACCAGGGATTTAATCACCGCCTCTGATATTGATTCCACTGATTGAGGGACAACTACAGGAAGATGACTGTTTCTTTTTCTGCTTGGACACAACAACACTGACTCCATTTGATGCTTTGCGGTTTGGTGGGAGTGGCATATTACCGGCATATTACTCAGCTGCAACGATCAATGTCATTTATTGTGTAAGTGTAAAGTATGTTCAAGAAACGACGGTTGAGCTTGTCTCTGGGAATCCCTGAGCTTTGTTTACATATGACGTCATAGTAAACCCACATTCCGGTGGAATCCCTCTTGTGTCTTTGCACTGATCGCTCCGTACTCATGGTATGGTCAATTTTTGCAAATTGTTTAATTTAGTTGTTTACGAATTATTAATCTGCGAAAGTGAGCGAACTGTACATTTCCGGTGCACTCGTAGGTACGGCATGCTGCTTGCATCAGTGGTTGCAGTTCATCGCCATTCTTGTAAGTCGAACGTTCAGTGTACTTCATGAGTATACAGTTTTGTTTATATTGTCCACAGGTAAAGTTTTCAATTTGTTTTAACGGGTTGAATAATACATGAATGTCCAAAGAATCTGGTTAACTATAAATGTATAATGGACATAATATTAGGGTGGACAGGTCGATTTTTAAAACTTCTTAAAAGCAACGAAACACAATTCCTGCCAAATCCAGGCAGTCATAAAACTGTATTGAGTACGTCAAAAGTCACTTGAGACCATCACACTTGTTATAACGAAACAAAAAAAAAACTGCAAATAGAATAAGGTATTTGCCTTTTGAAAATGGTTCACAAAATAGAGTACAAATATATAAGGTATCAACATAAATGTAACCTGTACACACCATAGTTTTTGCATGGTTATTGATTAGAAAGATGCTCCAAGGAATAGTACAATTCAAACTTTTGATAATTTAAGACAAGATGAGGATAATATCTTGCAAGAGAGTATGTTAATAACGTCACCAAAACGTTCGAATGGCAAGCAAAGGGTTCACTCTGGAAATAGTCAAAGTACGTCACTGTACATTTTCTGTTGACCCCTACACTTGACATTTCATGAATATTCAGAGAGCCACATACAGGCGAGGCTAAAGTGGGATTAAACCACATACCGGTACCGAGTACATTATCTGGGTATTTTGCAGATTCCAGTCTGTAAGCTTAAAACTGTCTGATTTAACTTAGAATCACTGCGGAATAGGTTCAATGAAATCTTTCATATGACTAAATCAGTGGTAATAATATTTTTTGATTGTTGTTTACTTTCCAGTCAATTTCAATTGATAACAGTGATCATTCGTGTGTGGACTAATTTCGGGGCAACGACATCTTTCCATTTATTGAAAAGAATTAGTTTCGTAAAGTCATTTAAGAATGTTAGTATAAGATGTTACAAATGTGGTAATACATTATAAAGTGCATTGAATACTTTAGCATCTCCGTCAGTGCAAAAATGATTGATGCTGTGAAGACCATTGATGTGATGGGTGATGTGTGTGTTTTTAGTGCATTTGTGTGTAAGGGGGAGTCGGGCAGAGTGGTACTGCGGTTGGAAAAAAAGAGCAAATTCGATCGATTCTTAGGATATAATTATGTTGGCTAAATTTAATGACATTATTAATTTGAATTGTTATGTTTGGTTGTTAAATGTATTCAGTGTATCCGTGCAATATAAATAATAAGTTAGAAATACCAACCAACCAGCCAACCATCCAACCAACCAACCAACCAACCAACCAACCAACCAACCAACCAACCAACCAACCAACCAACCAACAAACAAACAAACAAACAAACAAACAAACAAACAAACAAACAAACAAACAAACAAACAAACAAACAAACAAACAAACCAGCCAGCCAACCAAAAAACCAACTAAACAACCATCCAACCGACGAACCAACCAGCCAGCCAACGAAGGAACCAACCAACCAGCCAACTAACGAACGAATGAACCAACCAACCAACCAACCAACCAACCAACCAACAAACAAACAAACAAACAAGAAAACAAACACACCAGCCAGCCAACCAAAATAACCAACTAACCAACCATCCAACCGACGAACCAACCAGCCAGCCAACGAACGAACCAACCAACCAGCCAACTAACGAACGAATGAACCAACCAACCATTCAACCAAAGAATCAACCCCCCAGCCAGCCAGCCAGCCAGCCAGCCAGCGAGCCAACCAACACACATAAGTAACCAATCAACCAGTAAATCACTGATTCAATCAATCAATCGATCTCTTTGTCTCCATCTCCATCTCACTATCTTACCATCGCAATAGCACCATCTTACTGTCAGCTTTCTACCATCTCCATGTGCCACTGTCAAGAATAGTGACCAGGCTATGTTCCAGTGCAGTTAAAGAGAGAAAGTATACAAAGAACAGAGCCCAACGGACTAGGTTGTATGAACATGTAATAATATATAAACAGTGTAAGGCTAAAGCCCAGCGGATCATTAAGAAAGCTCAGAAGGAACATTGGCGAGAGTTTTGCTCGTCGATAAAAAAAAATACTTCCTTAAAACCTGTGTGGAATAAAGTTAGGGCTGTAAGTGGAAAAGGTGAAAACGCCAATATGTCAACAATAGTCCTTGATGACAAAAGTTTTCTGACTACTTCTGAAAAATGTAATGTCTCTGCAGACCATTTTGCTCAGGTTTCCAGTTCACCTAACTACAGCCTGGACTTTGTTCCTCACAAAGACAATATGGACAAATTACATGACTTTAATAACATATCTTTTGATGAGTCTCCAATTAATGAGGAGTTTTCTCTTCTCGAGTTAAAACAGGCACTACATGGCACTAAGGATTCTTCTCCTGGTAAAGACGATATAGCTTACTCTATGATAAGCCACCTACCAGAACAATGCCTAAGTACCCTGTTATTGCTATATAACTCTATCTGGGCTCAGATGCGTCTTCCCCTTTGCTGGAAACAGGCTGTTGGTGTACCAATACTCAAACCTGGTGAGAATCCGTCATTGCCCACTTCATACAGACCGATAGCACTAGCGTCAGTGTTATGCAAAATAATGGATAAAATGATAAATAGTAGACTAATGTGGTTTTTAAATAAAATTAATATACTAAGTCCTGTACAGGGCGGATTCATAAAGAATCGGTCTACCACTGACCACGTAGTTACTTGGGAAAACACAGTTAGAAGGTCTTTGAAAAATAAAGAGTATGTATTAACCGTATTCTTGGATATAGAGAAAGCATACGATATGATGTGGAGATGGGGCTTATTGATAAGAATGAAAAGTGTGGGAATAGGTGGCAAGATCCTTGGGTGGGTGAAAATTTTTCTCTCCGATAGATCAATAAGAGTCAGAATCGGGACAGATATGTCTGACCCTAGGGTCATTGAAAACGGTACGCCCCAGGGCAGTGTGTTATCACCGACAATGTTCAATCTATCAATCAATGATCTTCCTTTAACCGTTAACAACAAAAATAACTGTTCTCTGTACGCAGACGATAAAGCTATGTGGGTATGTTCTAATAATTTACGTGCTGCCAGAAGTTATAAACAAGAGGCTCTAAATGATATAATTAGATGGAGTAAACTCTGAGGTTTTAAGTTCTCTCGAGGAAAAACTGAGGCTGTAATGTTTACAAAACATAGGCCTAACTTTGTACCATGTTTGTTTCTCAACGGCTCTCTGGTTAAAATTTCTCCATCATTTCGATACCTTGGCGTGATCTTAGATAAGAGGCTAACATGGGGTGAGCATATTCACTCGGTCGTATCTAAATGCCAAAAGGTCTTAAATCTTATGCGCTCAATCTCTGGAAATGCATGGGGTGCTGATAAAATATGTATGGTGTTACTGTACAGGGCATTAATTAGATCCCGCTTTGACTATTGCTGCGAAGCCTATGATTCAGCTTCTGTAACACTTTAAAGCGAAGTTAAATTGGGTCAAGTGTGCACCTCTCCGACAGTGCACGGGGACGTTGAGAACAACGCCACTTACGATATTGCAAGTATTATGCAATGAGTGGCCATTGCATATCAGGAGCCAACTTAGGGTTCTGAAGTTTCCCCTAAGGTTAAAGTCCGCGCTGTCGGTAACTCCGCCTTCAAATATAGAGCCGAGGATGCAATGCGCAGTTCCGGTGCTTCAGACTTACCTCCCCATTTCCCTCCGTATGCAATCTCCCACCATGGCACATGGAGATACCACAGGTGTCATTCAACCTTCATTACCAAGTTAGAAAGTCTGATACCCCTAAATTAATAAGGTTGTGTTCACTAGAAGTCATTGCAGAACGGCGTATCGGTGTTTAATGCGGAACTTATGGCTATTCTCTATGTATTGAGATTTTTATGTGATTTTAAACCCACAGCGTCTGTTATTTAGCGACTCTTTAAGTGCATGGCAAACTATTATATTGTTTTCTCATAAAAAGTCCACGCCTGTAATAAGTGAAATTCTTTATTTATGTACTATTTTAAAATATGACGGCGCCACTGTATGTTTTGAATGGGTGCCCATCACGTGGGTATTGAGGGGAATGAACTAGCCGACCGTACTGCTAAATCAACTCTACAAAGTACGCATATATCTAATGAACTTTCTCTCTCTGTTACAGAAGTAGTTAGTCACCTCAAGACTCATTTTATTTCTTTGTGGCAGAGTGAGTGGGACTACTGGCAGATTTTTTTGATCAATTTTATCCTCTGGATTCCACTCCTGTTTTTTCACTATCATCAAGGAGAGCAGAAGTTTTAGTATGGCAACTATTGTCTGGTCATATTCCCCTAAATTTTTACCTGAAACATTTTAATCTACATGATTCCGACCTTTGTGATAATGGTTTAGTTGTGGACTCCATTCCTCATTTTTTATTTCATTGCTCATCGTACGATAACCAACGCCTATCGTTTTACTCTGAACTTAACAGCATTGG
>JAQQZZ010037376.1:0-10517 GCA_030265115.1 Mopalia vespertina | reverse complement strand
TTTAATGTCATACTCAAGGATATCACTTATATGACGACAGATTGTCCACTTCACACTGTTCTTTGACTAATTATGGTGGAAAACCGAGAGGCAACCTTGTAAAAACCACCCCTGCGATTGCCTGCCTGGTGAATGCTTTCATATAACACTGAAAGTGTGGGATCCGTCCACAAGTGAAACAACAACAACAAAAAAACGCCTGTACATATCAACCTGGTACTAAAAACCAGATTTTTTAAAACTGCATGTCAGTTGAAAACATGCTAAACGTACTTGTTACGCAAAGAGTTATTTTTATATTATACAACAGATTAACATTGCACTTGGATGACCAAGCTTGTGTATAAGTTATATTCTTGTAGATGCCTCGATCCCAATGCATCCATAAGCAAATGGACACACTGGGCACCGACCATGTTTTCGAACAATGACATCAGTCCCGCCTGTTAAATTAACTATTTAACAGCTATGCTTACTCGAATGCAAGTGCAATAAAGATGTTTGTCTTTGAAAATATGCAATAAAAATAAAAACTTTGGGTCGAAAAAAAAGTTGAAATTGTAAAAGGCAAGAAAAGCTAAATAAATTCATCAGAATATGTACGTCAAATTACTCGAATAGTATTTGAATAACACAAACGGGTACTGGGTTACGAAAATCAGTAACCATTTCAGCACAACTAACTTGACAATATTCAAAAGTTACCAAACCAATGATACATTATTTTATTTGTTAATGACACCAGTGTTTCATAATAATATAAAGACCTGTACAATACAATAAATATCATCACTCGAAAATTAATAAACAGAAATATATGGAAAAAAATTTGTTCATAGTGATGGAACCGAATGCTAGACGAGAAGTCAATAACTTACAGCTGTAGAAGTCTGTAATACTGAAAGAATAAATCAATATACATTCTCTGGGTATATTATTAAATGACAAATTAAATTGGAAAACACATCCACTGTATAGATTTTTTTTTAAAATGTCAGAAAATTGGTGTGCATCAGCCACATCAAAGATTCTTTGTATTAGAATTATTAATTCTCCACTACTCCCAATCTGTGATCAATGGCATTAGTCCTTGGGGTAACACAGTAGAAATATTTCACTCACCTAAATCTCTCCTGTAAAAAGGGTCTTAGCTAGGAATGAAAATCTGCCTGTCAGAAATCCCTATTCTGATAAACTTTGCTTGTCCAAATTGTCAATTTTCATATCTTTCCCATGTTAAAATTCAGAATTTCTGTCTGTCATTATAACCAGTTTTAGAAATCTACCTGTCTCAAATGATGGGTGGATGGGTCTTTAGCAAAAACTATGCCTTTAAATGTGGATATTGTACAGGAATAAATTTGGAAAATTCTTTTTGGCACAATTAGAAATAAGACAAGACTCTCTAACCTAAAATATGAGTTTTTATGATGGACATTTATCAAATTCTTGACAAAACCACAGTTGCCATCCCAACTACTTGAGCCAAGAGTTTTTGAAACATATCCAGCAATCTCAAAGAAGTAACCGTCCGCAACAATCAAAGACTAGTCATTGCAAGATTCCAGACAAAAAACAAATAAAATTAACATATACAATACAAATACCTTTAAATCGGTCCCTCAAATTTTGTGAGATAATCTAACATATGCATTTGACATTACTTTGCTGATTTCTTAAATACATACATGTAATGTGCAGTTATGAAAAATAAAGCAAAATTGCTTTATAATACAAACTTCACTGATGGTTGGATTGACAAAATTTGTCAAAATCAGTAGCAATTTGGGAAACCTAGAAATCGGTCCCCTTAAATAAAGTTTGCATAACAATGTGAAGACCCCGTTCCAGCTGCTTAGCCAGAAATCAACAGTATGCTGTCCAAAATAGTCATTTTGTTTTACTTTTTAAGTTACTGGGTGTCTAATTGTTACAGTTTCCCCATCTTCTACATGTTAAAGTTTCTTAAAACAGGGTGTCCAAATGAGACAATTGTCCAACTCAGGGTGTCCAAAGGCTGGGTTAACACCCCTCTGCATAATCCCTTGCCCCATTCGGTCTGTTCTCCCCAACAGCACAGGCCTGAAGACCCCAATACAGTTTCAGTCAACAAAATGAGGAAAAGCTGATGCATGTAACTAACATTATCATGACCAAATTAACAAAACCAAAGGGAAACCAAATGGATATGTAAATCATTATTACCGAACAGGCTGCTTAAACCAGGCTTCATTTTAAAATCTATTTAACAGAAACAGAGAAGGAAAAATAAAATTTGGAAGGATGAATAAATTTCAAGTGAATATAAAAGAGAGAACCAGCAGAGGCTGACTGCTCCATGAGCCATAAGATGGAGATCATTTGGCAGCCCCCAATTCTGTTATTGGAAAAAGGATTGAGGACGGAAAGGAAAGAAGAAGACAAACTAAACATCAAGTAAAAAACAGAAAGTACACACGCACAGGAAAGAGAAAAAAGAAGTCTACCACAGAGTGCCAAGAAGAGGAATTTTAAACACATGTATAGCAATATGGAACCCTTATAAATATATTCATGAGTGGCTGTCTGATTGACCAATGTAATTCTCTGAAAACCCGAAGGCTACTGTCATTGGTCGTTTGTTCAACCATTCATCAACACTGAGAACCTGTCAAACATGTTAATATACACTGCCTAAACTGATGTAAGCAGATGCCTCAACTCTGAGGGAACCCTAATTATGCAAATACAAAACAGACATTGCTAACTTTTTATAGCAAATACAGAATTCTGTCACACAGTTCTTGGCAAAAACTAGTCTTACATTAAAAAATTCTGATCTTCATTCTAGTCTCTTCTCCCTTTAGATGTAAACGATGTTAAGCCAGCGAATGACCTTTAACCTAAAACAGCTGTACATCATGTACATGTAGTGAAGACAAAGCAGGTTTATTCCATTTTCACACACGTTATGCCCATATGATGTCTGTTTCTTCTTCAAATACACTTTGTTCCCAATAATGGCAATAATAGCCAAGATTTTGTTGAACAACAGCTTGGGAGAAAAGTTTGCAATTGCATCCTTCTACGGTTGTATGACTTTCAGCTGAGTAGATGATGTTAATTTATAAATGTTGCAGACATGAAAGCTGTTGTTTGGGTTTGGCTATTGTTTTCCCATGGAGATTTTCTTATTCAGGTCATGTCTGTGTAAGATATACAATATACTTGTACTCATCTCAATGAAACTATACACAGCCCTCAGTTTTAATTTGATATTTAGTATAAATAAAAGCATGTCTTGATTAAATAACTTAGCTACGTTTATGTTTATATTTTTATTTTACTACTTTTAAAAATGACCGATCAACATCACAAGATCATTACTACTAAGGTGAAAGATTACTAACTATAATGCAAAAATCAGATCATTTTGGTGCTGAGAGGAATTATGTTTTAAATCTGTTTTAAATCTGCTTTAATTCACATAAACTAGGGTCTTTTCAATCATTAGCCAAGGCATATAATTTGAGGATGGATAATATATTTTGTCACATTCAAGCAAATAATGAGAGATCGCTCGATGAATCTTTATAATTTAATCAGGTTCACCATTTCATTAGCATAAAACTTTTTCACGGTGAGTAGAAAAAAAATTAAAACAGTCTCCCAATTTTTTTTTTATACCTGTTATCTTAAAGTTTGTAAAGTTTAGTTGGCAAAGTTTGTGAATATAGTTGTACAGTTTGAAGCATTCTTACACTGAGCTTGTACACAGGCAGAATTATAGAAATTCCAAATAAACATTGGCACCATATATTGTTAAATTAATATCAAGTTAAGTATAAATAGTGATTGAAGCTTTGTGGAAACGTTTGTATCCCCTAATGAACATGTATCAAACAGACCAGTCTTACAAACATTAATCACACAAACTCGACTGACAATTGACTACCAAGACCGAGACTCATAAAATCCATTCCTCAAATGTTTAGTTCCTGGTGCCAATACAGGCAAACATAATGATACATGTATCACAACAACATCAACATACAAAAGCTTATTTTTTACTTACATGTATGTTATTCCACTTTTATTGGCCTCTTAAATCTTTATCTGCTAATTTCTAGTATTGCCACATCTACAATGATCTAACCATGTGTGATAGATTGTTTCTTTGATAAAGGTTTTCACCATACTTCAGGTTATTTAACTCATATGATGACATGCTATTCCTACGAGGGAGGGAAACCACTGACAAGAAGCAGAGACAATGTTAGACAATAACCATACTTAAGGTTATTTCACTCATATGACGACATGCTTGTGCTACGGGAGAGGGAAACCACTGACAAGAAGCAGAGACAATGTTAGACAATAACCATACTTAAGGTTATTTCACTCATATGATGACATGCTTGTGCTACGGGAGAGGGAAACCACCGGCAAGAAGCAGAGACAATGTTAGACAATAACCATACTTAAGGTTATTTCACTCATATGACGACATGCTTGTGCTACCGGAGAGGGAAACCACTGACAAGAAGCAGAGACAATGTTAGACAATAACCATACTTCAGGTTATTTCACTCACATGATGACATGCTAGTTCTACGAGGGAGGGAAACCACCCTCAATGCCATTGGTAAGAAGCAGAGACAATGGACATGTATGACAATCACAAGATGTTATAAACAATGAAGACGAGACAAATTGGTTCCAGCTAAACGTTGCCCCTCAGGGGGAATCAGGCTATGTGTTAAAGGAAGTTCCCTCCCTCCCAACATCCTGCCCAAGGGCCATTTGTTCAAAGCACTAGTAATTTTAATCCTAGATTAGATGACATCACTCCATGTTGAAAGCCTATCTCTATTCCTAGATTAGTGGTTTAGTCTGCTATTAGCGAATAACCTTGGTTTTGAGCAACTTGGCCCAGGTGCTTTAAAAATCTTGTTCCAACATCTACATCTACATTAGCAAATAGATACTTATATAAGCACTGAATTTTGTCTCTTTATCAGAAACCGGACACACTGGCATGGACGTCATGCTCATTTCAAACAAGATAAACTATCTGAAGAGGGTGTATTTTCCTCCAGTCCATAATTTCCTATCGAAAATGATTATGTAAAAGAAGAACGAAAAGGAGACCATAACGTAATTTCCATTTCTTGAAGTTCCCAATCAATCAAAGCCAACACAAAAGATAAAATAACGTGCAATTTGAGCAAATACATGTATCACAGTGATTACCAAGTTCTTCAGCCACTTGTACAATAAAACAGAGAAGAAATCAAGAAAACAGCTAAAATTCAACTTCTTTCAAAGAAAACTGAAGTTTGATGTTGACTCTTTTTGCCTTTGTAAATAATTGAACACCAAGCATTTTTATTTCTTAAGACTTCCTTTACAGCCTTGTGAACTTTGCACAAATTAGTATTGAAGAAAACGTCAATTGGAGCCAAAATATTGGAAAGTGAGAGTTCAATAGGTGTACTTGTTTCGTGTTGAATCAGTTCTTACAATTGATTTAATGATGGGCTGCACTAAAAGGGCACCTAGCATGAATGTCAGCAAGAACGTCAATATAAATGGACTAGAACATAAAAGTCTCCCTTATCGACGAATGTATGCCCAAGTTTAACACTCTGCTCCCCATTCTCTGGGAAATCTATTAACTCCGCTACGCACCAATATCGCCTTTGTCTGCGGAACAAAGGCGTAATCTAAGTGATGTAATGGTTATGGACAGAAGAGCTCTCCTACTACCGCTGTACAAAAGTAGCTTGAATCAACAGACGATGAGGAAAATTCGATACTGACAAAACCATAAAACATAGACTACCTGACGATGAATACATTTAAGGACGTTACAAAATTTCACTTTGACTAAGAGTAAAAGTCGTTAGAGTTTCCATTAGTGTTGTCAGACGATGACGCCAGTCAACGATAAAACCAGACACTAACCCAATTTGCTTAATTTCCATAACAATGTTAATTTTGATGCTTCCTAAAACGTCTACACAAGATTATTCACCAATGATTGATCAAGGCAGAAATATAATGACAGCAGGCACAAACAAATTAATTGATTATCAGGAAAATGATATTAAAATAGAAGCAATGGGCACTACTTTGCTTTAACAGGGTTAAATATCATCCTCTTAAGTATAAACCTTCCAGCAGTTGTCCCTAGTAATAACAAACAGTGAACACTACACTGAAAAACTGGTTATGGGTACCCTGAAACGCTCATTTACCTGGGTAAATAAGTGTGTGACTTTCAAAAAAAATTCATTTTATTTCACAGCTACATTCGAGAGTTAATAATGGTTTCAAATTTCAGACAAGAGTTGCTTGATCCAGTCTCCAATATTCATCAATGTATCATGAATATTGTATGCTTGTGAAAAATACAGGGATATTATTGATATTATTCAAGAAAAAAAGACATTCTTTGTAGAGTCAATGGATTTTAAGCTAAAATAATCAGTCCAATATGGCGGCATCGTGATGTCATTGAAAAAAAAAAATGCAACCTTATTATTCCCATCTCAGACTGAGTTATATTGCATGAAATTGCTTGACATAATTTACAATTTACAAGACAAGCCGAGAGAAGACATTTTTTTTTTAATCAAAATCGGATATAGGTTTGTGCCAAAGGTTGGAAAAAAAATTGCATCTACTGCTCCAAAGTGGCCCTCTGGTTAAGGGTGGTTTGTTTAGAGAGTAGCAATGCTATCTTTATTTAGCACTGGAGGAAGATTAACTTTCCAAGTTTATCAAATCACTTCACCTTTTATGGCTGTGCTGGTGTAAATTATTATTGGAATAAAACTCCATCAATCCATCATATAAGTGAAATACCCTTGAGTAAGGTGTGAAACACCAATTAATCAGAAATTGGGCTGTCTAATGAGAGTACATCATTTGACAATACCAGCAGGGTATTAGCTCAGGGAAATCTCCTGGAAGTCTTGTTGAGGTTAACATCATTTCAGGGCTGAGGTTGTTTTTGTATTTAAAACCACACTATCAAACAACAGGGCTGTCTATAGCTAGGAGCAAAGAATGGTCGTCACATTTTATAGCTATTTGTATTAAACCTAGGATAGACCTAACTGGTACATGTAGTGTTATATGTATTAAACCTAGGATAGACCTAACTGGTACATGTAGTGTTATATGTATTAAACCTAGGATACACCTATAAAGCTGGTAGTGTTCTGCTGCAGATGAAACATGAAGAAAAAAATTCATTTGACAAAATTAAGCCCCTTACATAATATTGCAACGGGACATTGCTGTAGTTTAACATACGGTCCACAAGATACAGATTATTGTTCTTGTTTTATTTTCATAATATTTTAACCCATTGTAATCAGATGGTGCCTTCTGAAATGAGTGTATTTGTGCTCACATGTATATATAGAGCCCACCAGTTAAACTTGACTTAAGTCTACAACTCCAAAGCTGTCAAGGTTTACATGTAGTTCACTGTGGAGATTGTTTCTGTAGAAGACACACTGTTCAGAAGGGCAGACATAAAACACCCAGCTTAATACCTGCCTGACATTCCGACTAGAAGCAAACAATGTTTACAGCCCAAGAGCCTGTGGTTTCCCTAATCTTGTTTCTTGTCATACCTTGGTTAGTTTGCTAGTAGTGGGTGGTATTTGGCCTTTCCATGGAGGTAGCTGTTGACATTTCCATTGAGATACATGTAGTAATCTGTCTAAATGTCTCATTGTTCAACTTTCCCACTGAATTTCTACACCACTGGTGGAGCACAATTAATTGTTGTGGGTTTTTGACTCGTGTTTGCCAACAAACTGAAGGCAATGATACTTTTTTTAGTAATCTTTATGTCCATAGAAGGAAACAGATACAGACTTTTAATCAGGGTTTACATAAACAAAACAAAAAACACATCCTGTACGCTATTGATTGTTATTAAATACAAACCCAGACATGAAATAAAATATCTTTCTTTAAGTAACCAACCTGAGGCTCCATTCAAAATAAGAGTACGAGAAAAAAAATGTGCAACAAGAAATATACATATGTAGATTAACGCAACATAATTTTATGACACAACACTATTTGTTTGCAAACAGCATTTGCGATATGAGTTCCTGAGATTTAAAGCTAGATATCTGAAAGGAAAACCAGAAAAGTGTGAGGTAGAAGAAGGAAGAAATATATTTAGAATACACACTTTCCTTTCAACCTTCCCAGCTCTGATTTCATCTTAGGAAAGGTTGTTTCTGTAGATATAGTTTTAAACTAAAGCGATATTCTGTCGGGCCCAATTTACACGATCAGGCATGACAGATATGACACTTTTCCGAAAGGATTATGTGACAATGGAAAATAACACTATACCAGTATAAACTATACAAATCATAAGTCTGTGTGTTTGACTGGGGTGTAACACTATACTTTAGGACATTTCACTTATATCACAGATGTATTTTTCATTTCATACTCTGCCTTTAATACTTGATACAATGTACAACAGAGAGTGACCCCCCCCCCCCCTTTGCAGTATATCTATATAGTCACCTAGCTCGAGTGAGTCCCATTTATGATTTAACTAAGGTCAACTGGGTCCTGACTAGAACCTGTGAGCATACATGTAGGAGGAGGGTCAGCATTCCGACGTAGAACCTGTGAGCATAGGAGGAGGGTCAGCATTCCCAACTAGAACCCCTGTGAGCATAGGAGGTCAGCATTCCCAACTAGAACCTGTGAGCATAGGAGGAGGGTCAGCATTCCCAACTAGAACCTGTGAGCATAGGAGGAGGTCAGCATTCCCAAATAGAACCTGTGAGCATAGGAGAAGGTCAGCATTCCGACGTAGAACCTGTGAGCATAGGAGGAGGGTCAGCATACCGACGTAGAACCTGTGAGCATAGGAGGAGGGTCAGCATACCGACAAACCCAACATGATCAGTAGTGCTCTATACACAACCATTACAGAGTGCATAACAGCACTCTGTTTCTAACACTGTAATGGGGAATCAGATTTGGGACCAAAAGCACATTTCTTTAAAGCCTAAAAGTCTGGCTGGAAGTCAATAATAAATCATTTCGCAAAGCCAAAGCAGTGTGGCATATTTGACAGACTTTTGTTTTATGCCATTCAAGTTCACTGGGATGTTAAATTCCACATGGAACACAAAACGTAATATCACAGATTTCTCTCCAAATCCTACTTTAATAAAGCCCATACATTTTTTTCTAAATTTGTCCCTAAGTCATGGGATTTCCCATAGGGTGATTTCCAGGAGTGCCAATATGAAATAAATCAGGACATTCTCTACTCACCAATAGTAGTATTGAACAAGACTACATGTGTATGTAATCCAGGCTGGTAGAACAAGGAGGAAGGGTTGAGGAGATATGTTCAGGTGTATTGATTCCATAATTACGGCACTTAACACAAAATATATCAATACTAGACACATGACTAAGTTATAGACAAAACCTCTTACTGTCCAATATGCTGGTAATATTCAAACATACTGTACATGTATATTGTTCATCGCAATTATTTTAGTGGAGTTGTGTATTCAAAGAAACCTTTTATTGGCGGCTTTATTGATTGGGATTGAATGTTGTGTGCTCAAGGCTATTTCACTTATAGGATAAAGAGCAATGTACTTCAACAGTATAAATAGCCACAAAACAATAACTGTGAGGCATGTTGCTGTGTTGGAAAATTAAGTTTCCTCCAATGCTAAGTAAAGGAAGTCTGGCTCAGCTTGAAATAGTCTGCCCTGAGGGGGTTTCGTTGATAGACTGTATAAAAGCTGCTCACTATTAAAGAATGTGGCAATTTCATTTCTTATTTCTTAATTACTTTCCCTTTTGCATAAATATCACCTCTAAATTTAATGAAAAGGTAGCAGCGCAGGAGTTGTTTTAATCAAAATTTCCCCAAAATGCTAAAGAAATGACATGAGAAATTCCAAGGATGTCTCACGTCATCAATAAACAAATAATAATTTATACTGATGCCATTTCAATAATTATCATACATGTACATGTACGCATGTGTTTTTTCTTCAGTTCCACTTAAGTTTTAACACTATCATTTTAGGTAGATAATTATGCAATCTCAAAAGAAAGCAAAGGTTAGCAGCAAAGTTACATATTAATGTTTGTTTTCAGACTTTCAATACATCTGTATATTTCAGACTTTCAACCCATCAGACTATAACATGAAGTACACTGTATTGTGTTTTTTCTTCAGTTCCACTTAAGTTTTAACACGATCATTTTTGGTAGATAATTATGCATTCCTAAAAGAAAGCAAAGGTTAGAGCAAAGTTACATGTACATAGTAATGTCTGTTTTCAGACCTTCAACACATCAGACTATAACATGAAGTACACTGTATTGGGTTTTGCATCCCACCTCCTATACCGGTGTACCGTACGGACTCGATAATTACGAACGCCTCAACTCAGATATACACATCATTTCTGTCCAGGATTAGCTTCAAATGGGACCTAAGTTTCGAACACGTG
>JAQQZZ010037375.1:0-24023 GCA_030265115.1 Mopalia vespertina | reverse complement strand
GTGGCGGACTCTTTATATACAATATTATTCAATCCATTCTATTGGTTTATACCTACCCTATATAACGCCGATTTGGTATGCATACATAATCCTTTAGTATGGATACAAATCCATTTTTTTGTATGCATACAAAATCCAAATAGGTACATACAAAATTCGAATACGTATGGATATTCAATAATTTGTATGCATACAAAAACTTACCTGCGATGCATGGTTGTGAATATGTATGCATACCTAATCGAATTGGTATGCATACCTTATCGAATTGATTTGCACACCAAAGCAAATTGCACACCTATCAGAATTGGTTTACATAACACATACCGACTTTTGTCCAGCAGGGCCAACCCGGCTATACGTGTTTTTTTAGACTCAACTTCCCAACACTAACCACCTTTATGCAAGCCGACACGAATTGTTTAGTGCACGTCGGCTCGCAACGATAACAAATATAAATATGCACCCTGGTTAATGTATAGTGAATTTTTTTTTAATGCCACAAAGACTCTCTCAATACATCGTTTTAATAGGCATGCTTATTATGGCTGGACAGGTAGAGACTAACATTTCCGGAATCTGGAAACACAAATGTATCACTTTAGTGACGGTGTTCGATTAACTGTTAGTGAGGGAAAGTGTTGCTTTCTTTAAATGAAAGCGATAATACACCGTTTGCGTTTGTTTTAAGGGTGGTTTTTTCACGTTTAATTACGTGCATTGATTGGGGACATTTCAATAAATACGTCACTGACCGCATTTGACGTGAGCCTATAGGTCAAACTGATTTGCACTATTCGGCAAAACCCACCTACTTCTAGCATGTGCGTTTGTCGAAACCAGACACCTTGTGAATTCTTTTGATATTGTCAGAAAACAATCTTTGCAGACATTCATCCATGACTCTGAATACATTGTCCCTTCTACTTTAGACACTTGCTCCATAGACCTGAATCGATTCTAAGCAACGTGAACTCCAAACGTTATAGCTATAATAAAGTTAGTATATTACCAGACAAACAGACAAAGAACCGGTTATTTTTAGTTTTCGAAACGTAAACCTCTATTTTTTTAATCAAAGGTTTGAAAATTCAGACACTCGCAAGTGTTTTTCTTTGAAAAATAGACCTCGTGTGTGTGGTTATGCGGTAAATGGGGTTTAACCGTCGTTGAATTTAACCACTCACGACTCTTAACTAGGTTCAAAAGAATATTTACATACTAACATTGTGCAAGCTTATTTGCGAAAGTGAATTAAATTTAATTGGGCTAATATATGTCGGTTAATATAAAAATGTAAACAATATATCCACAGTGAAAAACGTCCATACAATACACCCTAAAACCCACGTTAACATTATCATAAAGGCAAATAGAATCATTGGGACATACTATTCATACAGACAGTGATGTAACTTCATCAATATTCTCCAATAACTGATCACTCCCCTACCCCTCCCCCTCCCCCTCCCCCTGGCCTCTATCAGTTAAGACATATTGCTATCATCCACACTATCCAGGTAAATCATTCGGCTTTATCTGAATGTACCTGAGCTGTGTGGCTCTTTAACACCCTGATATGTGCTAGTGTAAATTAAACACTACAATCTTTTTTTTTCTCGCTTTTTCAAGTGTAGGTCTATTTGGTTAATCTAATACAGCAAAGTCTGGCAGATCGAAATAACGCTAAACATCGAGCCTTTCTGTACAAACTGGGTTAGCCCTTTTCATATTCTAATGATTTGACTGATTTCTCCCCGAAAAAGTCGGTGTAGTGGCTTCTATTATTTTGTTACCTACGGCATTTAGCCGGTCAAATGGTTGACCGCAATGTGTATAGACTGTTTGTACTGTTTTTGTTCGCAAACAGCTGATCGAGACGAACTAGGTCAAATGATCACGTGTATCAAGGATGGTGTGGGGGTCTGGTTAGTTATACGATCCAATCAAAACTTCGAGCTCTGTGAATGAATACTGTTCATTCATCTAGTTAGGGTCAGCTTGATATTTGATTATCAAGCTTGGCTTACAAAGCTGTCCAGCATGCCAACATATACTCCTCGATGGACCGGTATATATTGCGTCCACTTAATTGTCAACTCATTTTAGGGGACTAAAAGGCCGAGACTTTTAATAGCTGACATAGACTAGAAAAAACACCGAAAGGTCTATCCTACACACCGTCGGCAGCTCACTTAAACCTGACGATGCAATTTTCAAACATAAATGCAGATCGTTTTTTTAAGGAAGATTCCCTCAAATGTTTATTAATTATTTTAAAATGGTTACAAAAAATATTTGTAAAAATATGCAAGTAAGCTTAGGTTTTGTGGTTTTTGTGCCGCTTAGAATTAGATAATAAAAAATGATTTTGTTAATGAAATAAATTTGTTACACAAAGAAAACGCCAATGCCAATTATTATAATGCTAGAGCACTAATAATATTCTGATAACACTATGTGTTTGGTAAATTTTAATACATAAATACAAAGGTAAAGCAAACTTGCTTTCTGATTCTAATGTGCCTCGCACAAAGGAAACAGGTGTCACGTTTTAAAGGAAAATGATACAATTCAAGAGACATCAGTTAAAAGCTCACCTCTTTCATTAACTACGAGGAATGCTTTTATGTGATTTATACTTTAATAGTCACGGTGGTTGCATAACTAAGTTATTCATATTATGCCTATAGAAGTCTTTAATGATTTAGAACTACCGCTGATATTAACCGAGTTGTCTATCATTGGTGGTTTTCTAGGTTTCCGATTTCAGCCGAGTGACGCCGAAGCCGGCAATAACGGGACTGGCCGAAAAGTCGGGTCGGGTCAACCGAATCTCTTTAAAGCGAGGAGTTGATCAGCTGTGCAGGCACTCCGCTCAGTCAGGCCGGTGTGAAGAGGTGCAGAGAGTCAGCTGTCTACGATCTGAGGTCTGCTTATTTGTGAACATTTACCACAAGTTGCAAGCTGACTTTCATAAAGCAAGCTGCTCTCAACTAAATCTTCTTAACAACTGAAGATTGAGTACGTACCTGTCCCGGACAAAATGACACACAACACCTCAAAGATGTTCATCGAGAGTAAACAGGAGAATGAATCTGATCTGCGTTCTGATCCTGACGCTGATGCCATTTTCCAGATCCTTAGCGGAGCTCGAAACTTAAAGGTAAGATGCGACATGTATTTGCAAACCCTTTATCTGATGATATTTATTTTTGTATTTTGTGTGATAGAACGTGGTCAGATGCGGGTGGCATTCTCCGCTCTAGAATAAGTATGACCGGCATTAAACAGTATACAGACTGTCCACTGAGTGGTCGGTATGTAGGCCTAGGCCCACTGCTGGCGAGTTGAAGCCGAATTTCATAATATTCAACACTCAACAGCCAACACAGCAAGAAAGTGTTACTGAAAGATAGCGGTAATGCATAATATGGGCAAAAACATCGTTACACATAAATTCAAACAAAACTGAAAATAACATGTAGACAAACTATTTCTTTAGACTCTTTTATTGTTTCATGATAATTTGAATTTTATATGATCGAATATCCATAATCAACTCGTTACTTGAGCATTTTTGTGGCACACTTTTAACTCGCACTTCAGGTGTAGCCGGAATATCATTTTCTGTCGTTAATCGTTTTATTACTTATCCATTTAGTCACCAGCAAACCTAGATAAGACGCATTCATCCATCATGTCTATAGAAAAATAATGCAAAAGTAGAAAAAAGAAAAATTCATACACTCGATCTGATGTCAGCGTTTTGCTTCTCTAAACAAATACCAGTTGTGATATAATGTGAGTTTAAATTTTCTTCGGGCTATTCAGTTCGCATTCCAAAATGTCTAGATTTCCCCCATTAAGACACTGGCCGGTAGTGCTTGACATATTGCATGACATTTTCTTTGTGCAAATATTGATTGGCACTTCTACGTAACCTTGCGTTCATTTACTCAGAGTTTCCCGTGACGTGATTTTTACTCAACACATCACGTCCGGAGGTGATCACGTTTGTTTTGTTAGGAGCTTATAATAGCCACTGACTAGTATTAACCAGCGCCTGCACAACCGCATGTACTTAGTCTTTCCTGTGCTTGTTGACGGAAAAGTATTTTTGTGAAATACTTGTCACTCCTGTTGCAGGAATACGGGATATGCGTGTCCTTCTCAGAAAAACTATGTTATTACTTCCGTCATTCTGCAGCATCACACGAGTCGGCGCTGCCCAATAATAACCATCTGGTATTCCTAGACATCCCTAAAGTCGCCCTGACCCAGACAGTATAGTAGCTTATCAAGATTTGTATCTGTACCCATACTTTAGAACTTTATATAATTATGTTTTTATTTGCCTACTTCATGGAGCTTTGAAAAGGTTTGAAAAGAGTTCTTGTTTTCTTGGCCTTGTATAGCTGAGTTGGCTCGCGATTATTAAAAGGCCAATTAGATCTAAGATAGTTTAGTGCTTCGGGCACAGTAACACATATTCGATTGAGCCTCGACAAACAGTGTTTACTTGTTTGCTGAGCCAGTTCTGGATTAACCTACTTCAACAATTGTATTATTCTGTTGGGGATCTATTCTCCTGTCACCCATACATATACAGATCTAAGTTATCACAATGGATTCTATCAATTCCCCTCAGTTCAGAGTGTCAACAACATCTGGCTGTATGCACTGACCAGATTCTTGCCACCTTAACAACTAGCTACCAAAACAAAACAAAAAATAGAGCTAATAAAGATTTCAAAATAATTAAACAATATATTTTAAGTGGATGTGAAATTTGTGTTTGTCATTTCAATTAGACATTATATCGGCACTAACATTAACGATTTTTTTAATGCAATTTGGTCCTGTTAAAAACAAATATTCGCAGGTCAACCATGTGCTAAATGTTTATGAGGCAGGGTCATTACTAAACTCCTTCAGTTACTGTTTATTGCAAGCTCAGAACGGATTCAGCTGGTTGAAGATGTTAAATATTGCTAAATGGAGGTAATGTCGTCTCGCGAGACCGCTTAGCCGTAATATATATGTCCGAGAATATCTTACATTATCGATGTATATTATAACAGGGCAAACTAATCAATAGGCTTACTAACTGATATCGGTTTATTTTATTTGCAGTTATTGATGCACGCGCTGGAGATTGGATTATTTGACCAAATAGCTGGGTTTGGGGAAGCGAGTACAGCAGAGGTAGCTGCCAAAAAACTTCAGTTTCACAGTGGTAGTTTCAAGAGGTATCTCGATGCTCTTGTGGCACTTGGATTTCTTAAGAAAGACATCAATATGAAAGGAAAAGGTAAAAAAGGTTTTATATGCTCTGATATATTTCTTCCTGCAATCTGCTGGAAGGATTATCAGGGTAACCCCATCATTTCATTTGCATCCCAGTTTTTTCTCACTGGTTCATCTTATACCACCTTTACCACTGGTAACTAATTTATTCTTCTTTGTCTTGCAGAAACCTATTCCAACAGCAGCCGAACGAACAAGTACCTCACCAGATGCAAAAAGCCCACTTTAATAGCAGCCGCCCTAATGGAAAGCAACTTCGTCCTACCTATGTTGGATATTCTACCTCTAGCCCTGAAAAATGGTAAGACTTTAGTCATGAATATTCCTTGTCTAATGTTGCTTTGTTACTAAATCCATAAGGGAAAATACTGAATTACTTTTAACTCCTTTGCAAATGGAACCAATACCATATTTTAAAAAAAGCACTGTAGCAAATCATCTGGATGGCATTGTATCACCTTTACTGATGTGTTTTACTCTTATGGGTGTTGAACTCGGAATTAGTATACAGCGTATCTCTGGGTTTGTGTATCTATATATATGGATTTTGTTGCAGGTAGTTCTGGTAAGAATGTTATGAATACAAAGAAAGGAGTGAAGACTGAGAAAATGAGCCAACAGATGCCAAAACCCACCTCACCACCGCAACCCTCGATGACCAACCCCATGCCAAACTCTCCCGCTCAACAGACACCAGCCTCACCTGAGATGAACGAACAGAAAGCTTCTGACAACCTGATGAAGTTTCTTTTATGTATGGATGGCATGTCCCAAACTTGTGCACCTGCACTTGTTAGAGCTTTTGATCTTTCAGGTCACAAAAATGTCGTTGACTTAGGAGGTATGTATCACACTATATCAAGATATTCTATCGAATTAAGTGCGATAAATTCAGCAAATGTAGATGTTATACATTTATTTTTGACATATTGTTTGGTTTCCATTTAAAGCAAGTTGTAAGTCATGCCCTTATCGATATATTAGGAACAAACACTAATGGGATATGTGTTCTTCATTAACAGGTGGATCTGGGTCCATCGCCATTGAGTTGGCCAAAGCTTATCCAGAAACTGACGTAACAGTGTTTGATTTACCCCCAGTCATCCAAATGGCCCAAAAAATACAGAGAGATATTCCCAGTCGAGTGACGTTTTATGAGGGTGAGTTTTTTTTCTTCTCTTTTGCTGTGACATGTTACCTCATAACGAAAAGGTGGGTAAAACGTTTCGTTGAAAGCATATTTTATCAACAGTTAGTCGTAACTATTCTGTGCGAATAAGTCTGTTCCATTACGTGGCACTTAAATGTGTTAAAAGTTTGGCACAAACTGTTTGCTATTACCAGCTATTGCGCAAAACTTTGTTTTTGTAATAGGATAAACAACTTCCCTTGGGGTCTGTGGTAATCGATTTGGTGTATTTTGACACTGTGCATTCGTCGACAGCGTGAAATTCACGTACGACTGGATTTAGTTTCAACAAGCTGTTTTTCAGTCCTTTGTGAAGTGACCCATATTTGGTAGGTTTTATGACGCAGGAGATTGTTAGATCGGATTCATTTAACCAGAGCGAGCAGTATTTATGACCTACTTTATATGACCTTGTCACACGACCTGTATGTCGACATAACATCGAGTTGATTTCTAGGCCGTTCTATTTAAAGTTTCTTTTGATGTGTCTTTTGGCATTAAAATAAAAAAAACACTGAACCAGTATAATGCTGAAAATTTGTTTTATTATATAAAAAAAGCGGATTTAAAATACTTTTCGCTTCGCGGCTGTCGGTTGTATTGCATTATAGATTCACGTTTTGTTTTACACATATCTTGTATCAAAGATTTAAATATATTTATAATTCGACAGTTTCAACCCCAACCAATTAATGTTCAAAACGTTTACAACATTGGACAACTCCGTCATTCTAATTGGGCGCCACAGCCGAAGATATAATGTTACACCATAATCACGTCAGTAGATAGTTTGTATCCTTTAGAAGATTAAACCATGTTTTCCTTCTTGTTTTGGGAAACACTTACGCAGCCTTCCACCGAAAGCCCGGTTTACTATCGAGTGCTTGATGCCGCTGGCATTTACAATAGTAGATCTGCAAGAATGTATAAACTGGCTGTTACTTAAAGATTTATTTCATATTTCCACTCAGGTAACTTCTTTGAAGATGAAATTCCGGACGCAGATCTGTTTGTCCTGTCTCATGTAATCCACGATTGGGACGAAGAGAATGTTGACTCATTATTAAACATAGTCTATCAAAAATTGCCACCAGGTGAGTGTTCCGAGTTTGACCCTCAATAGCAGTAACAATAGGATTAACGACATAAACATGGATGTATAGCATAGCGTAAATCAGAAACATGCTGCCATACAAAAGATCCAATGCAAATGAAACTTCTTCCCTCTGTCCTTCTCTAGTGCGGCTGTGCCCCAATGGAGATTTTATAGATTCACGAATAACATATTGCTAGCATATTTTGACCAGCTGGTGATGATACACTGATTGCTGTACTTCAAAATGCTGGGCTTGGCTACTTTTATTGTAAAAAAAGCTTGCACCCTTATATGGAACTCAAATTGTTTAGCGGCAGAGCAAATGAACAATGGCTCTGAAGACTGACCACTTGTGGGGTTGGTGTCTATAACCACACGTTGTATAGTTGGTCATGTTAAACAACTTGTATTGGATGACTCCACCAATTTTAGATATGTTTTTTTCTAGTACCTCATGTTCATGCTGATATATGTTTGCAGGGGGTAGTCTATTGGTGCTGGAGAAGGTGCTGAATGAAAGGCGTGATGGGCCATTGCTAACTGTTACTTCAGACCTCATTATGTCCCTCATTAGTTCTGGAAAGGAACGTACAGAATCTGAGTACAAGAAACTATTCACGAAGCATGGTTTCTCCAATACCAGAGTAAAGATCATAGAGGGTGTCAACTATTACGACGCTATCCTCACAAAGAAACCCTTCTACTAGGAAAGACAATGGTCTAGTCATGCCCTGTAAATTATGTGATATGGAGACTGGGCTAATATAGTTGTTTTATAAATGAAAAGTCGAATCTCAGTTCAGCTGGTCCTCCACTCGAAAAGGAAAGACATTGATAGAAAGATGTGATTCAATATAGCTCTTGTTGTCCTTTGTGATATCTGCCTAGTTTTAAGATCCTAGCAACCATAATTATAGATATTTCCCGCAGTGTTACCACGTTTTATATTTCTTCCAATAAGATAGCCAACAATCGGTTACCTCTCCTGATGTTCATTCCACGTGATCATCGAGGGCTGAATATGGTTTCATTTTTCATCACAAATTTTACCGTTTTTCTGTAGTTGCATCTTTGAAATGTAGCTCCTTATTGTCATGTAGTGTGACATTCGGACTATGTTTTCATGTAATATCGCTACAGATATGTTATTTTACCATTGCTTTGAGGTTTCAAACAATTTTAACTTGGTTTTTATGTTTTCATATGATTTTGTCAGGGTTTAACGTTTTATACAAATTGGCCAAGGTTCTACGTTTTCACATAATTTAACCTTTGTTCTACGTTTTCATATACCTTGGCCATTGTTCTTTTTTCCGTATAATTTAACAATTGTTTTATGTTTTCCCATAATTTGACCATTTTTCTTTGCTTTTGTATAACTTTAACATGTTTTCATTTCTCTCATTGACACTCATCCACATCAACAATGTCATTATTTCTGCCTATTTTTTTAGTAGAATTGTTGATAACTTAGCATGCCTCATATTTTAGCTGAAGATCTCATAATTAAATTAATTTGTTTATATGCCGTTTTTATAGTATGATTATGTATTTGATTTCGAATAAAGCCATATCCATTTAATTTATGGCCAGTTTATTTTGTCCTCTGGCTGCAGGCGTGCAGTATGGGTTGTGTCTTGTCCTGATGACACCGCCCCGCAAAGTATGGAGGGTGTTCAAGAACATAGGACCAGGGTAGACAGGTTGCTTGGTTGTTTGATTCGTGTTAAACGCCGTACTTGAGGCTATTTCGCTTATATGACGGCGTGCAAGCCTAATGTGTGAAGGAAGCTTCTCTCATGCCACTGGCAACAATCGGAAATGGGACAATCACGAGACGGTGACACAAAGACAAATCGGTTCGTCGGTGTACTTAACTGCGAGAGCACAACGGGGAAGCTCCCTTCCAGCCAGCTGTGAGTGAACGTGACAACTGGTTAGCTTCAAATTCAAAAGTACCTCCGGCAACGGATGACATTGCATACCACTAAATTTCGGGAACAAATATGGCTGACTTTCCCAATATTTATACAATGTGTTGTGAACAGGGTAACTTAAAAACAAATCCATCGATTAATCCAAAATTTGAATGCAGCTACATATCTTATGGTTGTGTTGGTATGGCTATTGCTGGACTACCTCGCTGTCATAAGTGTAATACCCTTGGGTATTAAACTCAACTTAGTCAAATGCTTATCCTTATCCTCGAAGATCCCAATTCACTTTAAGTACTAAGCACTGTTGAACCACTTTTTGTCAAACTATTTCTTCCGAAACACTATTTCTGACTAGGATGCCCTAAATGCTGACATCAAAAAGGAACCCGACCCTTTAGAAATTTACGAATAGTCTTAGAATTATATTCAAGTAATATAATCCACCAATATGGTTTACTCTGGCAAACGAGTCGAATATGTTATTCTTTGTCGCGATGGATTCAGTTCATAAGACGAATATCTTTTTGTGTTTCATACAGCCGAACATGTTTTTTGTGGGGCATTTAAGAGAATCTATGGAACACTATTTATTCATGTGTCCATTGTTTAAGAGACAAAGAAAAATAAATAAGGATAAAATAAAACTCGATGGATAACCTGATAAAATTAATTCTAACATAGTACTATTTGTCAACACCGAATTAGGTTTTGCGAATAGCTATTAGTGTGTGCGTAACTACACCAGATTTACCTGATGCAGATATTTTTTTAGTAAAATATTAATATTTTTTATTTAACTTACGCTTTAAAATGCAAATATATGCCGTATGCAATTGTGTGAATAGAATGACACGGTGGTTCTGCTCTGAGTTACAGACATCTGTTGTATATGGAAACAAAGAATGGCGTTACCATTCCTTCATCCTCCCATTGCAGGGGTCAAAATGCGTAAGACGAGACTTCCACATTTCTACCCTTGCTGCAATTCGCGACAAAAAATGTGACAAAGAATAACTGGACTATTGTAGAAACAAGCAGCCTATCAGATAGTCGTTTACACATCAAAGTCGACAACAAACGAGCGTGGCTCCACTGTAAAGTATCGTATCTGTGATGATGTCAGGACACTATAAAGGGGCTAAGATCGTGTGTGTATATTACATGTTTAGCCTAGTTGCCATACTGTTGTTAGACCGCATCTTTCATTCGAATGGAAGCTCCATTCTTACTGGGTGGGGTAAAGATAGGTCATCCGAAAGTAGCTGTTGTAGACTCTAGTTAACTCACGTTTTTCCGTCTATGAAGGCCAGGTAGGAACGGAAGATAGGCTTAATTCGACGATCTTCTTTTCTGCCTTGCCTCGGGAAGATGCCATTCCTTGTGCGGTCGCCTTTATCCTCAAAAACCCATACCAGCCAATTGTGATACATAGGCACCAAAGAGTTCGGTTCATGTGGAAATTATACAAAGTCTGTGATAAATTGGAGCAGATACGTAATATCTTGATAATTATATATCTTTTTATCGCCTTTTTTAATTGCTTAGAGAATATGAACCATTTTGTGAGAAGATACTCTTGTTTATAAATATAGGATAGGAAGCTATATGAGGGCTGCTCACTGTTTTCTCTAAAGATCCAAATAAAATAGTATTTTTAAAAAAGAAAGAAAGCTATACCTAAATTATTAACTTGTGCCATGCCATCACACGCACACATAACTGTTTTAATTCCGTTCCGGAAATCTGACGAAAAAAATACATCATTTACTTTGGGGTTTTAGTTCCGTAAAGAGATATTTTTTTAGTTACGGCAACCAAAGTTTGGCCGATATTAACCTTTGCAATATGAACATTATTTATGCACTGTTTAGGCGTAAACTAGTCAAAGGCAAATTCATTCAAAGGTTCTCGAGCTAGGCTACAAAACAGCAAAGAAACATCTTAACCTTTGACCTAGAAAATAGCAATATGCAATAAGGTAATGCGCTATTTAAATACAAAAACATAGCACAGGGCACCTCTTCAGATTGATTGATTGAGAGTATTTCATTTATATGACGACAATATATTTCCAAGGAGTACACAGCAACACAACCTCAATGTAAAGTGTTATATACAAATACTCTGTTGGAAAATTATTATTCCTCCATAATTACGAACAGCATCAACATACTTAAGTTATATTGTCTATATAGCCATGGGGCAGCCCCAGTATTTACCAAGTTTGGTTAAAAACTATTGAACGGTTCTCGAGATAGAACTAGAAAACAAGGTACGGCGCATCTAAACCGTTGAACCTGGAAAATTGCAATATGCAAATTAGTTATGTGCTTAAGAAACCCCAACTAACAGCTAAACGCACCACTTCTGTATCGGAATGAATATATACCAAGGATGTTAATGATTTCGGTGTCTTTTAGAAAGTTTATATAAACAGTATGTTTTGTTATTGGGATATCACTTTCTTTGTTTGAACTCCTATCAGGGTGGCAGTGAACATCCGCTACCTAGACTCCACCTGACGTACCTTCTATTTTTGTAGAGGGCCGGAAGGCTGAGTCGTCTAGGAGACCAGCATTTACTGCCTAACTGATGATCGTGGGTTCGATTACAGGGCGGTTTCAACCTAAAAAATTTCTGAATCTGTTCAAACTATGAAAGTGTTATCCTAAAATAACGAAATAGTAATCAAGTCTGGTTTTTAATAATGAACGGTTCTCCAGGTAGGCTATGGAATCTAAGCTATACCACAGCGAAGCCTAAAAGTACAATATGAAAATTAGTTTTGCAATATAAACTAGCAAAAGGCTAGTTCAGTATCTGATTAAAATATATATAATGTTTGGTTAAAAAATGTTCAATGTTTCTCGAGACATGCTCTGGATAGCAAAGTATATGGCAATATTGACCTTTGATCTAGAACAATTGCAATTTGTAAATTAGTTATGTGGCGTAGAAACGTAAAAAATCAAAAGGCACCACTTCTGTACCTTATTGAATTATATATCAAGTTTGGTTTTACAAATATTGAGCGTTTGTCAAGATAATCTCCAGAAACCAAAATGTGAGAGACGGACGGACATATGGAGCGCTATATATCTTACACTAACAGTGGTATAATTACATACCTTCACCTACAACTATTTGCAAAGGCGACCAGCTGAAGCCTTATAAGTTCTATCAGAGGTGAAGTTTCAAATTCGATATGTCCAATAGAGTGATCTCCCCTGTTGTCAGCAACTTCCCGCCAGACCACCACTCGGAAGTCCTCCAATGTACTGCGCACATCATGTCTGACTTCCAACGACCGTCATCATTATGACATGTATTTTTTGTTTCCAATGAACTGATAAACATAGTCCGCGCCGTGTAGAGATTTCACACATTTCAACTGGTTTTAGGTTCAGAACATAATGTAGTCCTATACTAAATTGGCATATTCTCAACCCATATGAAAACTCTGTATTTAAGTGTGTGGGAATGGTGTGCAAACGCTGGTAAATAGTGTGGGCAATGGTGTGCATACGCTGGTAAATAGTGTGGGGAATGGTGTGCATACGCTGGTAAATAGTGTGGGGAATGGTGTGCATATACGCTGGTAAATAGTGTGGGAATGGTGTGCATACGCTGGTAAATAGTGCGGAGAATGGTGTGCATACGCTGGTAAATAGCGTGGAGAATGGTGTGCATACGCTGGTAAATAGTGTGGGAATGGTGTGCATACGCTGGTAAATAGTGCGGAGAATAGTGTGCATACGCTGGTAACTAGTGTGGAGAATGGTGTGCATACGCTGCTAAATAAGGTGGGGAATGGTGTGCATACGCTGGTAAATAGGCTTCCGATGAAAAAAATTTACATGTTTGATGCATATTCATACATCTATCACGATAACTTGATAAAAACTCAATTAAATCGAAACGCTTATTTCTTTCCATAATCAAATTATTTTCAAAACTAAGCTAGGTTAATCTATATCAGTCAGACTCAGTCAGAGAAAAATATTGCACATTCTCGCTAAAATGCACAAACCGAAATGACCTCGACTGTCTATGACCTCAGAACTATGGTATTGTGTTGTGATTATTCGTTGACTACAGCCCTAATCCCCAAAGTCATCAGTCATGCACTCTAGCTTTATTAAACCAGCGAAGGATTCTTATTTTTTTCTGAAAGTGAAGTTCATTTAGAAGTCACAATGGTAAGCCTTGACGTGGATTCTGCGTAGGGTTAGGACTATACAGCATGCTCTAAACGAGTCCATTAAAGCCTATACCGACGACATGTTGGAACTTAATTCGAAATTTGTTGATAAATTTTCCAATGAATTGGCTCTAAACGTACGTGCTGTCTTTTGCTAAAATACAATTACAATGAAAACTAGTATATACAAATGTAGGACCTAACAGGAATCGATTTAGAGCTCCGTACCTGTTTTCTTCCCTTATCCCATATATAACCCACACCATTATAACCTCTGTGGACATCAACGGGGTTTTCGAACGACTGGATCTTAAAAAGAAAGTTTCACGTGATAGGTCCAACCAATCAATTCAATTCAATTCTTTATTTCGCTCTGGCCACATATTATGGCACCGAGGTGATCATAAGTACATTAATACATATACAATCGTATATAATATATATCCAGTTGGTGGAAAAGTGTACACAGCTCGTACATCGTTCATATTGTACACAATAGTTAATAAACAAAACAAATGTTAACATACAGAATATCATGCAAGTTTACACTGTCTTAACACATGCGATACAAATATACCTTATTTCTTTAGAGTTTTAAAGTTGGAGCTATTAAATAAATACTGAGTTTTTAAATCATTATGACCGTTTGAACCATGGCAAACATTGAGATACTTCAATCTCATTTGTTTGAAATAAGGACCTATAAATAAATAAATAATGAAGCTCATCGCCAACTGAATTTGAACCACAAAAGGGACAATATCTCTCTAAACGTATTATTTTCTCCCATCGACCTGTTTCTATTGGTAGTCGATGATTCATGGTTTGGAACTCAAGTAATGGTCTATAAATATTATATGGAAGCTTTAAAACGTAGCTTTCCATGCACAACTCGTGTTTAATAACAGAATAAAACTGTCCTTTGGCAGATTCCAAAATAGAAGTAGTCGTTGCTTAGAAAGCTGGAATGCAGCTATAATCAAAACCATTCATATGTTACCTGACATGCAGCATAGCGTCTGTATCAAAGCAGACAAAACGTCAAAATGTTGATTTATTGTACACTAGAGAGGGTTTTGTCCTTCTTTAAATTGAATTTATAATAATTTTACTTGTAGCAGACGAACAATAGATACTTTTGTTGTTGAGAAAGAAAATTCGAATTTTGTATAGACTGAGGATTCAGATTATACCACACTTCTGAGACCATGCATGCTTCTATGCATAATACGTACTACTTATGTGTGTGAGCTTTGTGCGGTTATTCACCATACCATGGATTGGTACGTGTGCCCATAGAGATTCGTAGCTCTATTCCACTGATACCTCAATCGATAGAACAACACAGATTGGTCATGTTTTACGGTACACATCTGTAAGCTTAAAAACGATAAATGTAATGTTCAAGCTGGTCGTTTAATTTCACAAAATTTAACTTCAGCCAAATACGATATTTCATCCTAATCGAACTACTTAACAAACAATCAGCACTAGAATTTATATATACACATTGCCCTTAACATACATTTGTTGACAATATCGGTGCTTATGTACATTTTTATACCTTAGATCCCTCTGAAAGCTAAGCAATGTAATTTTATAATCATGTATCCAGTAATTTTGTCGCTCTTTCACTTTTGAGGAACGACAGTAAAGAGTAAGAGTTTTCCACCAAGACCTTCCTAAACCACACCCCTCTTCGCCACACTGTATCGAACGCTTTCGAAAAGTCTATATTGTTCGGGTAATATTTAATCATATGATACAACCTCAATATATTATCTATGCAGCGATGGCTTTTTCTAAATCCTGCTTGCGATTTGGACACGACTTCCACATTTTCACAATACTCACTAATACTAACACAATACTCACTAATACTAACACAATACTCACTTATACTAACACAATACTCACTAATACTAACACAATACTCACTAATACTAACACAATACTCACTAATACTAACACAATACTCACTAAGTCTTCAATTAAAAGTATAGGTAAATTGTTTGCCTAAACAACTTAGTATGGTGATGACTCTAAAATCTCCCTATTGAAAACAATAAGCTATGATTTTTTACTCTCTCTGGGTTAAACAGCGATATACGACACGAGAATAAGATCACATTTGAGAAAAACATTGTATTATTCCATGCTATTTGGCGGAGACCCTCTAGTTGATTGAAAGGCATCCAAACTCTATTCATGCATTTCTGTGTACATTTATATTAAATTATCAGTCGGTATCCATGTATTTTTCCAATGTTGGTATCCATGTGTTTGTTCAGCGATGTGTAAAAAGTACCTAATACACTTAGACAGCTTCCACAAACTCTATATTTCTACAAATTGATCACACAACAAAAGGGATATCGATTAATTAAAACCGATGATCTCATGTTGTAGATAATCTCTGAGAAATACGTCTATCAATAGATCTAAATATCAAATTGTTATAGATTACCTCTGAGAAATACGTCTATCAATAGATCTAAATATCAAATTGTTATAGATAACCTCTGAGAAATACGTCTATCAATAGATCTAAATATCAAATTGTTATAGATAACCTACAGACATCTCGAGAGAAGGCAATTCTTCACACAATAAAGCATGTGACAAATATGTAGCAAACACTATATTCGGTATGGGTTAGGAATAACCTGCAAACTGATATTGTTTTCTTGTTTATATCGCAACACATTCAAGAAACTTAAAAAAATTCTTATCATTTTGAATGTCACTCTAGATTTGTTTACTGTGTTCTTAGGCCTCTATTGTGGTTTAGAAAAATAAAAGAATGTCACTGTTTGGGTTCAAGGCTTTTCCTGTAAACAACTCCATTTGGTGTTGTATGTATTGGGACATTAACACTACAATCAAAGTCGATTTGTTTCTTGCTAATTTGAAAGGAATTTTAATAATTTTGTAAATAACTTGAACATTCACAAATTTGACATATTTTGATTGCTGAGTATCCAAGCCTTTTAGAATAGAAATTGTTCAGATCTAGTCAAATAATTAGAAAAACCAGCATCTTCAGAGTGGATCGAGGAATTAGGTTAATTATTAAGTCATACAATAGGCCTATATATAAATAATTAAGCTACCTACCGGTGATAAATAACGAGAGAAGACAAAATACAGTCCTGGTCAACTGGAAAGTCATGGATGACTCAAGGTCATGTCTTATTACTAGACGTATGAAGAATTAAACTTGTAAAGCGAGAGGTATGAATCAACAAACACGATTTTTTAAAATAGGCTATACTTATTAATTTGTTAATAGTTATGTAATAGTTATGTACACGAATGTAAAGTTATATACAGCCATGTAGCTCTGCAACGCAGACGGTCAAACCACAATGTCATGGACGCAAGAAAGCGACAGTTTTAATCAAATGATGTAGGAACTCAAAAGGCACTTTATTTATTGGTTTGTAACGTTTGTGTATTTATTTGCTTAATCAATTAAATTAATGCTGACATAAACTAATCACTTGTTTTAGTGGCATTTAGAAGCAGTGGCAGTAACATAAGCGTGCGAAAGGGCTAGTATCTGCACTGAAACGTTGCCCGATAATAAATATAGACGTTGAAATCCATAGAATTGTGTTATAGATAAACTAATCAGTTTACATTGTACATTTGCCAATGTTCAGCTGCTACATGTTTTACTGAGCCTATGGTCGCGTCAGAACTCCTTGCATTGCAGCTTATTTATTAAATTTTCCACAAACTTTTATTTCTTAAATGTTCTTGCCAAGCCCATCCACATTATCCTACTACACAACACACTCCCATCCCACCCCACCCCACCCCTTCCACTCGAGTTTGTGGACTGGTTTAACGGATGATTGAAGTTATCTAGGACAAAGTATTATCTGTTATTTAAAAGTGGATGCATTAGTATCCAAATCAGTTTGTGCAGACGTAAATGTGTTCAGCAATACAAATAAACTATTAACTTTCCACTTGATACGATTCAAGGTATTAACTTTAATCTCTTACAAAACGAAACGGTTCACCACTCAGGTTGTAAAAAAAACTTGACGCTCTAAAGCTGTGTGTCGAGCTAAGAGAAATAAGTACATAAGTACGCAAAGTCAACAGAATCGAAAGGTACAGCAGTTTAACAGCTCAATATATCTCAATTAATACCAAAGGCGTGGCGATGACACCTTTGTAGACTTTATAGATTTAAAAGTGGACGTCTTACTGTCGAATTGAGTTTGTTTAGTGATAAACGTGCGCAGGAATGTGTTTATACTGATTTTCACTTGGTACGAATTACCGGGCGGTGAATAAATATCACTTGAAGAAACAGACTTATGGCCGTTCTCGTGGCGACACATGTTTTAGAGAAATGGAATATGCAGAATAATCAGCCAATAAAACTACATATTTTGTTTGATAAATTAATGGAAAATGTAACATTGCCACTTAATATATGTTTGTGACTAATCAAAAAATTGTGGCAATACCAAAGCATATCAATATCAGGGTTTGATATAATTCAAATCTACGGGTTGCATTAATTCTACAGATTCTGCAGTAATACCACATAATATGTGCGTGGGTCTTTTTGAGAAATTTTGTCGACGTCAAAGTATTCAACCCGTATCAGATAGAAATAATTTATAGGGAGCGATTTAACAGCTGCCTGTATGCAGATTGAATAAAGTATTTCATTTGGCTCAATATATTCAACATATACAAATTTCAGAGAAAATATTGAATTTCAAAGGAAATAGATAGAATTGCGATGTAAAATATATTCAACACTAGTGGAAAAATAGTCAAATGTGCGTATTCTGGTATATTATCAGATAAACAGTTAACATCTATACACATATGTCAGGCATGTGTTTGTTTTTCCAACATGAATTTAATTTGCTATAGTTCCATGGAGGAGATATAATCTTGGGTAACAAATAATTTAACATATTAAAAGTCTTGGAAACAAACAATTATCGATATGTCAGTTCTGAAAATATGAGCGATAAAGGATAAATAATAAATAAGGTTTGTTCTGTTGTACTATACATGTATGTCACGCCTCATTGTCACATCGACATACGGGGCTTTTTTTGTTTTATGAATGTCCTGGGGCCTCGTTACTCGACTAAGCACAGGATATTAGGATGAAGCTAGACCGGCTAGCCTTATCATTTCAAATGGATAATGACAGGAAATGTGTTCCCATTTGCCAGCGCCCTCTAGTTTAGGGCAGTTTGTTTGGAGAGTAACAAAGCTGTCTTAACTTTACACTGAAGGAAGATTGAGATTCAATTCATACAAATCAATTCATCTACAACTAGAAAGTCACTTCCACTGAAATACATTTGGTTTTGTTTGGAGGAAGATCAGTGCCGTGTTGACGATAGAGAAAGCATTCTATAAGAAGATACTAGACTCCACGGACAACGGTCGTTGAAGTGTGTGTCTTGGGGCTTATTCCAAACGTTGACATATCCGGTCATTCTTCTTTCACCTGGTCATCGATTCCTTTATTGCTTTGACTTATAACGCGTTGCGGGTTACAACATAAACCGCTCCTATATGCTGGTTTGGTGACATTACCAGGTTATCTGTCGCACTAGCAAGTGACTCACAAGTTCTTGTTTCTGTAACGGCAACATTAAGTACAATAACTAATTTTTACCGGTCGAATTCAGAATGACTGACTCTACTGAAGCATATGACCATTTTATATATTTGCTAAAACTTAACACAGGCCAGAAGAGCACCCGTCTAGCAATCGAGCCGACGACCCTCAGTCAGACATCAAATCGGCAGCATTTGGATAACTTAACCAAACGGCCTAATACTAAATAGAAAGTTAATCAGCATCGTCAATCATACAGATGTCATCAGTTAAACAATTATAGGCCTGCACATAGTTCATCATGATGCTTTACAAAGTGAAATAACATTAAATAAGGCGTTAGACTTGAATCAAAGAAACTGTCAAATATTCCAAAAAACTAATTGGTATTTAGACTGCAAACCTAATAAACTATATCAATCCATCAACTAACCATCTAGTTAATACTGATACATTACCAAGGGAGACATCCTTAAATACGGTGTTAGAACTGAATTACACAACCACTCAAATATTTAAAACAAATCTAATTGGTTCATGGGTCACTGAAAACTTTTTCAACGTAATCAATCAATCAATCAAACTAGCCAGATTTCTAAACATGTTTCAAACGACACTGAATAACGAATAAAATAAATGATTTTAGATGACAAATATTATTGAGGTTTCCACTGACGTTTAAACGTCAGAACACTGCCAGAACATCTACCAAATTAGTCCTTCAATCGATCATACATTTCTTCATTTTAAACTTCAAAAACAGCATTTCAACTGATCAGGTTAATTGTGAACTCCTATGAGCTCATATTTGGTCAGTGTGTTCTTTGTTCCTATTATCTATACTACGCTTGCGTTTTTTAATTTCTTAATTTTTCAATTAAAAAAGTATTCCAACTGATCAGTTCAATTGTAAACTCCTATAAGTTCATATTAGGTCAGAGTTGTCTTTATTCCTGCAATGTATATTACGCTTGCGTGTTTTTAATTTATTTCTTAACTTTAAAAATTATTTCTACTGATTAATTTAATCGTGAACTTTGTTTGCTCTTATAATGTATACTATACTTATTTGCATTTTTTAAATCTCTTTATTTTACACTTATAAAATACTGAACAAATATATGCTATTGTTTTTCACGATTTAACTTAAATGGGCGTATGTCTTTTTGATGTTTATACTTTGGCGTTGTATCAGTGGAAATACGTTTTTGCGTTCCTTTTACTGAGGTTGTGTTTTTAAGTTTCTTTATTTTAAAATAAAAAAAATAATTCCACTGATAAATTTAATTGTGAATGCATTATATTTTCTGTGTGACGTCACGTGAATTCAATCCATTACATAGACCTTGGTCTTTACCGACGCACCATTAAAAGCACCCTCTGCCTTTAAGTGATTCTGTGTTTCTAAGTTTATTATGTTCACGTGTTTAATAACTGTGAACAAGGAAAATGATTGGTAGAAGACCTGCATCAAGTCATGCACCCATTAACCCAATATGGTAATCATAAACCAAGCGTCATGTCCTTCGTGTAAGACAAAACGTGAATTTTTCGTTCTGGGTTAGGGTTAATTCTAACCCTAGCATTAAACCTAAAGTCAGGCATAACCTAGCCCTAACCCTATATCAGACACTAAAATAATGCCATGTCTAACATGACATTCTTATTAATAAACCAAACTGGCATACGGGTAAATTAGTTTACAAATACAATGTAGATAAAGCTGATATAGCAGCGTTTAACAAACAGCTATCACACACACTATTTAAACATGTTTTATAAATACGGCTAAATTAAGTATAACATGTTTAGATAGATTAGTAAACAAATTACACATTTTCAAAGTATTTGGAAAGAATATTTATATCTCGGTATGTACTTGTCTTGTAAATTAATCAAACCACTACGAACAAATAAAACTTGATTTCTTTGTTTGGTTAAAAGTTAGGGTTTTACGCTGTGCTTAATGCTATTTCACACATATGACGGCGACCCCTGCAGATCAGTCTGTATTATTTACTTAATGAGTAATTCATGATGACATACTATGGAATTCAAAATCAACTAGCATTTAATGATCACCCATAGGCTACATTTGACACCAAAGCGAGTCACTTCTTGTTTTATAAGCATTTCAGTGCGGCAGCTGTTAGTTTTCAGGAACTTCGGATATGGATTTGCAAAATACGAATTATGAGTAAGACTATAGGTGTTGCAGTTTATTTGGTAAGGAATTAAGTAACATGGCTGTGTATATTTCGCTAACACTGTTATTTTATTAAGTTTATATTTCAGTGTAAAGTTGAGTCTGTTAGTGGAAACCAAATATGAGCCGCATACCTATTACTATACATTGCCTAGACTGACAGTTAGTATAAATGAATTCCCGTGGGTAGGGGATTACCGACTGGAGATCAACAGACGTTAAACCTATTTATTGGTAAAATAACTTATAATGCATATGCAATACAGATTGATTGAACAATAAAATACAGAAATGATATGTAGAAAAACACACTTCTGTAAATTGTAATTCTGAAAGTTCATGCATAGTCATGGCTGAGAAAAGTTCTCTGAGCTCAACAAAGAAATGATAATACGTCAAATCAGAATCTGCTATTGATAGCTTTTTGACAAAAATAAAATAAATTAAATACTAAAGAACAGTTTTATACACTGTATTAATCATGTCAAATAATATATATTTATTTCTGTTGTAGCTCGACTCCTTTGAAAATAGTGTTTATTGCGATTACAAGTAATTGAAGCTTAATGGCTGTAGGATATAAGCGGCTCTCATACGTCTGCACATTTGTGCGGTTATTCCCAATACCATTGACTGGTACGTGTGCCCATGGAGATTCGTAGCTCTATTCCACTGATACCTCAATCGATAGAACAACACAGATAGGTCATGTTTTACGGTACACACCTGTAAGCTTAAAAATGATAAATGTTACATTCGCGCTAGTCGTTTAATTTAGCAAAATTTAACTTCAGCCAAATACGATATTTCATCCCAATCGAACTACTTAACAAACAATCAGCACGAGAATTTATATATACGCATTACCCTTGGCATACATTTGTTGACAATATCGGTGCTTATGCAAATTTGTAATCCTTAGTTAACTTCGAAAGCTAAGCAATATAATTTTATTATTATGTATCAAGTATTTTTTTTTGCTCTTCCACTTGTGAGTAAAGCCAGTAAAGAATTGGAGTTGTTTTAGTCATAACTACCAGACAGTTGTATGTCATTTGTTTCCACACTTGATACGATCAGGTATTTAATACTCCAATGTTTCAAGTTTGATTTGCAATACAAACTACTTTAACATCACATGTGTTTCCTAAATCCTAAAGTCTTGCGACTTATGTTATCACATGTGATTATCTTCGGGTCAATGTGATATTATGTGTTTGGATCTAAACTGATACACACATATTATTGGCGGGTTAGCAACGGATACTTAAACTGTATATCTCCGTATTTTATCAAGGCTAATGGGCGATTTCTCGTTTACAAATGAGTTTAAAAAAATCAGAATATTAAATATTATTGAACAGTGCTTATTTAAGTCAGTATTGCCTTTAAAAACTTGAAACTACACAGTAATGTGCATTCTAACTCTATATTTCTACACAAGGCTACATTGTTTGATAAACTTATAGAAACTTATAGAAATAATTAAGCTACCTACCGGTGATAAATAAGGAGAGAAGACAAAATACAGTCCTGGTCAACTGGAAAGTCATGGTGAGGGTCATTTCAAGATCGGGCCTGTTTGATGAAGTCAGAAGAAGAAATGCAATCATTCGCGATCGAGACTCGTTTTTATTTCTGATAAATAGTAGGCTATGAAATACGCCTAGTAACAGCAGGACGACATACCCTACTAACTAGAAGAATGCATAGTCAAAATTGTTAAGCGAGAGGTAGGACTCAATAAATAGTCTTTTCTTTAAGATTTGTATATATTTTGTAAATGGTTATGAAAAGGCAGGCAGAGCTATCCACACAACTACATTCAATCCAAAGATTTATTTAAGTTTTGCAGATCTTATAACCTATGAAATGAGGACCTATTTAATGTTGACGTTGTGTGTCCTTAACAACAATGGTCATTATTACAGATATGGAGAAACTAGCGCTCATTTGCAAGAGCAAATTATATAGGCTTACTTACTCAAAATATAAGTACAGCTATTTGTTTTTAGATTCACCTTTCTACGACGGTGAGACGATAAAAATAGCAACTAATTAGGGCGGTCCGAAGTTAACAGCTGATTCGTTATTCGTGATTGATTATTCGAATCACGAACAACGAAAAAAACAAACGGTATTCGTTATTCGAATCACGAATCATGACAAAAAACGAGATTCGTTTTTTAAATCACGAATCACGACAAAAAAAAGATTCGTTATTCAACTCGTAACGGTTGATGGTGCTTTGAAAATATCCCTGCCGGGAAACAGTGTCTTCCCACCCCTAGTGGTATAGAGAACAACAGCCACTAACCCACAAAAAAGGGGATTTGTCATTGGTCTCACAAAGATTGATGGTGCGTCTCAAATATCTTTTTGTCTCACTCATATGATGGCGACAGACGGATAAGAACCCGTGAACTGTACATCACATCGAAGTAAGATTAGTAGGCCGACACGCTAACCACTA
>JAQQZZ010037353.1:0-10518 GCA_030265115.1 Mopalia vespertina | reverse complement strand
CCCCATGTCGCAGTGTGAGAATAGCCTATATAGCCCGTACAATTGTTACCCCACGTCGCAGTGTGAGAATAGCCTATTTAGCCTGTACAGTTGTTACCCCACGTCGCAGTGTGAGAATAGTCTATATAGCCTGTACAATTGTTACCCCACGTCGCAGTGTGAGAATAGCCTATATAGCCTGTACAATTCTTACCACACGTCGCAGTGTGAGAATAGTCTATATAGCCTGTACAATTGTTACCCCATGTCACAGTGTGAGAATAGTCTCTATAGCCTGTACAATTGTTACCCCATGTCGCAGTGTGAGAATAGCCTATATAGCCCGTACAATTGTTACCCCACGTCGCAGTGTGAGAATAGCCTATATAGCCTGTACAATTGTTACCCCAAGTCGCAGTGTGTGAATATCCTGTAGCCTGTACAATTGTTACATAAGGCAAATATTGACTGGTCCCTTCGAATGGTGACCTGCGAACTAAATTCTAGTTCCACAGACGTTACTCCACGTCGCAGTGTTGGAATAGCCTCTATAGCCTGGGCAATTGTTACCCCCTCGTCGCGTACCATTTCCATCATAAATTGTAAACAAACATTTCAACATATTAACAAGTTTGTAATAAAAATCAGTTGAAAGTAGAAATTGTACACAAACAGTCTAATTCCGAACCCGGGAAGCGTCATTTTACTCAACGATTCGAAAATTGATTGTATAATCATCCGTGGTCGATATTATACTATATTTGTGTACATACAAGTATCAATGGAACTACAGGCTTTTGTTTTAGACTAATAATGGCAGATTTTATGAAAACATATAAATGGTATCTACATTTGCAGAATAAATAAATTTACTTACTGGGATAGTTAAACAATTAAATGCGTTGTCCAATAATAAGTCTGTATAAAAGCATGTTACAGTTGTCAGCGCCTAAGGAGCTGGATAAAAACCAAACAGCTGAGCCGAGCCTATTGCTCAAAACACGTAACGGTATAACATGTTATTTAGATCTTAATATCGTCTCACTCTTCTGCATGTTCTGATCTAGAATTCAATATATATCAATGATATAGTATACACCGTCATGAAGTTGTGATGGGAATCGTTTCAATCGCCATCAAATATATCCAATGCAGCCCCTCGCCAGAAAACCATCTAGTGTCCATAACTTGGAACAGTGGGATTATTATACGATACTCACCGATTCACTCTCGGCTGTACATGACTAGTGGAACGATATTTTATCGGCTATTTTACCGTTGATATCCTGACATTTAACGACAACAACAAAGTCAGGAAGAAGAGATGATATCTGTATAGCCTCTGATAAAAGCAGGCACGTATTTTGGAGCAGTACTTGTTTATTCGCCAGAAACAATATTTTGCAACTATAGGTAGTAAGATAAAACAATGATTGTACAGAGGGCAGAAATTATGTCTAACAAAGTAAGTTCCGGAGAGAATAAACCCCCATGGGACTTGATCTATCCTAAGATAAAGAACAATAGTTAGCAGCTAGTGGTTAAAGTAATTGTGTATCTTTGGGATTGCCAGAATAGGAATTACTTTTAAACATCCAATTAAAAATCCTCTATTAGCCGTTTCTAATGAATGTAAGTGTTCATACATATTTGGTTTCGACAAAGTTGTTTTCCGGCAGTTACATGACAGCAGCCTTATAGGTTCCACATAACAACCTCAGTCTGAAACGCCCCAAATGACATGACCTTCGCAATGACCCTGTTCAGGCCATTTCGGCACTCTTGTCAGCTTTCTAAAATATAGTCGATTCTACTTCCTACGTCGAGACATTAACTCTAAGATACACCCGGACCATCGTGTTTTGTACTTCTTTAATTTGCTGGTCTGTGGCATACGTCGCCCTAAATATTGGCGGATATTAATGCGCGATGGCCTAGCATAGCGTACGAGAGTTGTCTTAGTCTAGTCTACTATAGAAACTCTCGCGATAATACGATTGTCTTGTCAGCAGGCTAATACAAACTGATCTGTTTATAAACTACCGCAACAAATACCCGCTGATCAGTGAGTGAAGTATAATCATCAAGTACCATAAGAAGTATAGACTTCTGGTACCATGCATCTAGCTTTTCAAAGCATTCTACAGTTATGGAATAAATCCGCGCCATCACGTTTATTCCTATGCAGGAAGCCACAAAGGGGGAGCTGAACTCCCAGGAACGTTCAATCCAGAAACTTAAATTGTGTCGTGTGCTTCAAAATAAAATGAAACAAAGCTGCCGAACGCAATGCCATGGCAAAATGAGAGGGCGATGGTTTAAACCAAAAGAGTTTGTCTCATGAATTTTACCTTATGTAAAATATAAGCATATCCATATTATTTTTCTTTACATACATATTTATTGGTTAATCTCTTTATCTCTGAAATACTCATTTGTAGGCTGATGTATTCATAACCATGCCGAATATATTGCTACCTACATTTTTAACAATATTTTACGCACCATATAAATGGTCATTTCCTTCTCTCGAGATGTCTATAGGTTACCCATAACACAACTCAAGATTACGGTTGATTTAGATGATTTAGATGATTCATCGATTTTAATTAATCTACATCCCTGTGCCAGTGTGATTGCTTTTAGAAACATATTATTTTTATATACAACAATGTTGACAGTGTTCAGGGTTTGTAAAATTGTTTGGTTAGAACTATGGTCATTATTGAACATCATATATTTGGATCCGATTGTTACACACAGACTAATCAAGTTGTGACCGTGCTGGATCTGGAGGACTCTGATGTAGGACAGGTCGGGGCAGTCTATCTGGCTCAGACGTTTAAACAGAACTTTACCATCAAACACCTGGTATGAACAAATGTATATATCTTACATTACTTTACAGTCTAGAATACATTCCAATGACATATCCTTGGATACAGGGCAACGTCATGATTTAAGTACGTTAATCTGTACAGCAAGGCATGCCTATTCCACAAACCGTCTAGTCCACATAGGTTTGAATTTAATATTTATAATTAAAGGTATTATTATCTTGATGTTAACATAAGTAATTTAATTTTGTTATTGGATGTACTTGTCTGTGTTTGTTTTGTTTTTTACTTATTGATAATTGCATAATATTTTTTGTTCTGTTTAAATTCAAAATTTAAATGAGACGCATGTGGAGAGTTTATATCGGATAATCGATCTTTCAATGTCCGTATAATTTACGAGGCTTTCTGAATGAAATATAACTAGACTATATGTGTTGTTTCATCTTACAGAATATCGCCAACAACAATGTAGGAGATTTGGGTATGTCAGCCATTGTGAACGCCTTGAGTCATCAAACAACTCTGACATATTTAAACATATCAGGTAACTTTTCTGTTTGCTGAAACTAAAGACAGTCATCTGGCTAAGAAGTGTGTATTTCAAGCTTCGCGAGTATATTCCAATATTTCCCGGTCTGCTGTAGCAGCAAGTCGGGGTGAGAAAAGATAACAATATAAGTTCCCGGATAAGTAGTGCAATGGCCAAGATGGTTGCCCTTTCAACTCCAGTAGTTGATTTTATGATACTGCATTTCCTACCCTTGAAACGAATCGCACATAGGGTTGGTTTTCGGCATGGAATACCCAATATCAACTGCGTATATTTGTTGACAGTTATATCTTTACATGCCTATCGCTTTAAACTTTTCACTCATTTTAGTTTTCGAGTTTTATATTCTAAAAGTGACAAATATAAAAGATATTCAACTCTTTGAGATATAATATTCAACCACCAATAAAATTGCTGCAACCCTACCGCCAATAGGCTATTACTCAGCGTCACAACGGGCGGGCTTAAAAGTATCAAATGCAACTATTTCATTAAAGTGTTTGTTTTATCTCTAGGTAACAAACTCACAGACAACTTTGGGAAGAATTTGGGGACTCTTCTGAAGGTAGAATATTATTTATAATGGCGTTATTTTGTTATCCTGCAAAACACCCAAGGCCAGATTTAACTACATGTGGACCATAGGCCAAGCTCTTCAGTAGGCCCTCAAATTTATAGAATTGTTGGCATGTTTGAGTATCTAATATCCCCAGAAACCCTTGGGCCCTAGACCAATCCGGCCCTGAAAGAGTTAGGCGCACGATTGGCTTTTCTCGCACCTTCTCGCGTTACTGATCATGTACCAGGAGTCAGCTAACGTGTTATCGTTAACGTCACGTGATGTTTTACGTGGAATAAATAATAAGAAAGCCAATATGCGCACCGTAATGCCTGAAAACACTTCAGAGGTTTTTTATTGTACCTTATATCCCTTATATCTTACACCCCCCTCACCTCTACGGTCACAGATTGTATTCCCACGGACCGTATATATGGTGGTCGCTTTACGACAAACCAGTGGAAGGTCGAGGGTTTCCTCCCACAATAATGCTGGTGAATTATCTGTTATTGGTATTTAATCCTCTTGATTTAACATAGGATAAATCATCAAATTAACATTTAGTGGTCTTAATGTATCAATACATATAGTGTAATGTCTTTGGTTCTCAACGAATGAAACTATTTATTCTCCAGGAAAATGATTCACTCCAAAGATTGCACGTTGGTTATAATAATATGAGGCGCCGTGCTGTGGAATATATCGGCAAAGGGCTAAGTAAACAATTATCTTATCTGTACAACTGTTTCTTCCTAGTTTATAGCAGGTATAAATAACTGCTTTTTAAATCTATGTTTAACTACTTAATTATCAACGACAAACTAATATATTGTTTGCTTTAAATATGTATACCATTTACACGCCTCAGCTTGGGGGCAGTAAATTTGACTAAAATCAAGATTAGTTTTATTCACGGGTATCGACAACTGATTGCTCCTTATTTTATATTTTCGTATTTTGTTTGTTGACATTTTCGCAATGTTTATTAGGCCTGGGGGAGAGGGGGTGGGGGGTTCTTTGTAAATATCTGGATAAACAGAGCCCTATGAGGCAAGTTTCTGTTATTTATATAATTGCATATAAGAAATGTTCTTTCATTTAGGTGTTAATATGAATCTAAAACACCTGGATTTAAGCTGGAACAATATTCCCGGAACTGGGACTGTGGAACTTTGTCGTCAACTGCAGGTTAGCTCGATATAAATGTCTACCAACTATTAGATGTGGTACAAGTACAGTAAAAATTACTAAATGTTTATAATATATTCTAATCAAGATTTATCTGTCTAGCAAGTACGCAACTTCGTCGTTCTCTTGTATAATATGTGCTGATTGCATTCCGGCAAAATCACCGGAAAAAAAAGATAACTGTTTAACGATGACGCGGATGTTGGCCTGAACAGAAGGTTAGATTCGTGCAGTACTTCATAAAGTCGATTTAGACTTTGGTGTTAATTCTGTTATCACGTTAAATTAATTGTGACGTCGTGTTTGTCGATACGTTAACTTGATAGACATCATATTACCATTAGTATGTCTATTCTATGTTTTGTTTTAAAAATGCAACCCGAAGACAATTGGTGAATATGCTTTAAAGTCCAATGGATTTAATCAAATCACCTGGTCAACGCAGACTTGTACACAATTTAGTTAGCTGTTCTTTAGTTTGTAATCAAGACCATTCAAAATATACCAGTACTTTTTGTTCGCAAATCAGAGCAACAAATGCCTGAAGACGTTGGATCTTTCCTGGACTGGGATTGGTTATGAAGGAGGCCAGGGACTAGCCGAGCTTGTTGGTAAGGACACAGGGCTGTGTCAAATCGATGTGACCAACACAAGGATACTCTGGCAAAACATGGAGGATCTGGCAAGAGGCTTAAGAAATAACCACAATCTGAAAGTGCTAAAGGTACAGACGCGTTTACTGGAAAATAATATTGATTCTTGATTGTTGTATCCTGGCCTTTCATATTTAACTATTAAACACCATTTTTAGAATGAATGTAGGCAAAGGAACGGAAAAGATGAGACACACCCATAATTATATTCCACAGATGTCGGCAAAAAATGTGCCATATCAATAAAATTGAAGTATCAGACGACTCGTCTATAGTGAATAGAATCTAGAATTTCACTTGTTTCTGACCATTCTTTATCCGATATTGTTATTCTTAAATCAAATTAAGCTTTTATTGTGATACTTATTGGTCGGTTTATTTGACCAGTCCTCGTTTCCATTAAATGTTTTATTAGACATTTCCAATGTAATCGACAGTTAGGACGAAATCCCCTGACAACAACAGGCGCCATGACTCTTCTCGAAGCCATCAGTGGAGATGAATGTGGTCTGCAGGTGCTGGATTTAACGGTAGGTGGAATTCCAGCTGATGGCATGTCCTATCCATTTGTATGATGTGTTTAGTGGGAGACTCCTAGCACATACAGTACTGTGAACTTAATTATTCGTATTCGCCGATTATTATGTGATGTCATACATTGGGTTAAATGGTGCCCAGATAGAAATCTCCTGTGCCTTCATCAATCCGATCCAGTCAGTAATTACACATATGGCAACAATATTGTTTTCCTAATTACAGGATGTACCTGTGGTAGCAGAATTCCAAATGTTAGCCAGTGCTATTCAGCGCATGCGCCCCTTTCAGTTCATTCATGGGGGTATTGTTAACAGTCACGATTATCTGGGACGACAAGTTCTAGGCAATGGTAAGAATAACCAAAAAATGGATCACGCAGATAGATGGCAAAATATATTTTTAATTTAAACAAAAATCTTGATGTAAAGTTTTCAATGACAAAAAGTGGATTTGATCTCATTCTTTTCTTCATATTAGGTCTTCACCGTTTAAAGACCATTCCACATTCATTTCAGCTATTAATTCATATAACTTAATAGTAGCACAGATTATGTTTGGTTGTTTCCTCCGATTCATATATAGCCATCCGTTGGTACTGTAACGTTTTGTTGGTCTATAATTCATAACACATGTAATTCAATCTATAAGATGTCGACGTTAAAGTCATTGAAAATGTTTTAAATGTCAAAATGTAAAATTACCCTGTAACTTATATTTATATTTCGTCTAAATTGTAGGTTGATAAAGATATATATATATAGCTCCCAAAATACGTTTTGTTTTCAGTGGCTGTCCAATCTGGAACAACAGCCCAGCACCCGATGCAGATTGTCGTGGATTTTGTGCGAAAAAAACAGATTCGTTTGCTCGAGCTGTTCAGAAGTATGGACAAAACTGTGCTGTTTAAGATGACAGATAAAGCCTTTATAGAAAGATTAAAGGTACAATTGAAATTTTTTTTCTGATTTATCTTATTTCACATGGACTAATAATAGATGTTTAAACATGTCTTAGATCCACAATCAATGTGAACATTATATTACCTCCCCTGCACTGTGTCTCAGAATTTCTAAAAAGCTATCTACTTTCAAACATTGATCCCAAAAACTGCATTAAATCTATATCTTGGCGTCCAGCCTAATGAATATGGTTTCAGTGGGGAACTTGAAGGGAGATGGGGCGTGGTCGTGGTGGTAGGAGCGGTGGTTTAAATACAGTAATCAATTAAGATACAATCAACTCCACTTTTTTTACCTTAACTTTTACCAAGGTAAAATGTAATGAGAAACGGTCCGACGGATCCGCTTAGTCCATTTGATGTTCACTATAATCTTTAAAATTGCAAGTTTTGAAAAAAAGCCTAAAGTGTGTATTTGTCATAAATAATTTCTCTTTTGGAACACGTTTCTAAGAGACAATACCCATTTCCAAAGAAAACCAAGCAAATCTGAAATTAAAATATTTTTAAAGAATTTAATCAGGGAGGAAAGTGAATGGAACCTAGAGATTTTATGGCATTGGCGTTATATGTTTTATTTGATCTAGAATTAAAACAGATCTCTCATCAGAGATTCTTTGGATTTGTTATGACCATGTGGGCGCTAATATATTTTGTTTTATGCTATTTAGGTTTTTAATAATATTTTGGACATTGAATCCATTTCTCTAACGTTGTCAGTATTTGTTGTAGAGATATGGCATGCCTTTAAGCGAGAAGCAGCTTGGTGGACTGACTAGAGCAATCTCGAGCAAGGGCACTGGCAAATCAGAAATTACATATCCGTGAGTACAAATCCCATAAACAACGTTTTATATCCTGGTCTAGGTACAATCAATATGCATATAATAAACACTGACGTAATATAAACTTTATTTCGTATGTCTAAATTGACTACACGTGCATACTAACAGATACCTATAAGAACTGTTCAAATATGTTCCATTCGTCAACATTAATAGTGGTTATGTCTCAAGACATTATGCATTTGGTAGATTAGACAGGTCTGTACTGCTACAGTTCAATCTAACACGCGATTCCGGTCCTGGTAAATGTGTTGGTGTGTACGTTCATGTAGGAGCTAAATGGGAAGGGAGGAAGAGGGGCGGAGGAAAAGGGGGAGGGGCGGTGTCAGCCTCCAGATCTTGTGGATATACAGGAATCTCAGTCAGTTCATAGTTTAAGTCAGTACAGAATTAAGTGTTACTCAGCGTATTTCGTCTTATGTTTCAATGTTGTTTCTATTTTAATTGCAGGAAATTAGTGCGATCGGTAGCAGATCATATTCTACAAGAGCGTGCTATGAAGTCGGCAGAGTCTGGACCAAACATGAGGAGTCATGGACAGGGAGCTGTCCATCCTCCACAACAGAAGTCAAGACAAAAAGACAACAGCCGACTGCCGAGACTAACCAACACTCGAGTCAGACAGAAGAGTTTAAGAAAGACACTGACCTAGATTCCAGTAACTTTTGCCAGACGTTCCCGATTGCCTTTCCTTTTATCGGTTTATTTAAGATATATAGTAATACAGGCTCTGGACGCTGAGCGGTGTGAAGTGTGAGCTCATAGTGACGTTCTTGAAGAAACGGCCATATTTTTGTATATAATTTACTAACAAACATCGTAGCATTCCTTTTGAGATTATGTTAATAAACTGCTTTTCATATTGTAATAAAATAACGTTTGCTTTTAAAGGCAACTTAACATCGTGAATATTAGTAAGCACAAAATATATTAAAGCTGATTATTTGGCTTGGTTGAGTGGTTCGTAGGAGTTATAAGCTTCGGTATCGCATCATAATTAAAACGTGAACATGCAAGTCAGTTTATTTATTTGATTGGTGTTTGAAGGTTATTTCATTGAACCCCCAACCTAGGTGTAGTCTGCAGCTGACTGCACCAGAGCACAAGTGCCACCATTCAATATACTGTAAAATAAATCAGAGAGGGTTTATATTTCTCATGGAAAAACAAAGGCGTGTTAGAAGAACAATGTCATTGATTCGCTTGTTTGTTCTTAAAGTTAGATATTGAAGGAGGGAGGGTCTACATGCTATCCAATCAATGATGTTTTGTTAGAGATTGACGTGCCGAAGAATATCACCAGTCATTGTATTGTTATACTGGTAGTGGGAATGTCCCACCGACCGGAATGTATTCTTGCTTACTATCAACCGAACAATACGAGTATTTCCGCGACACACGTTTGCTCATGACAATAACATATTAAAAGCAATTGAGAAGAAATAAGTGTTCTCTGCATCGGTTTTTTTTTTGTACTTCAGATTGTTTGTTTAATTCGGGTTTAAAGCCTTACTTGAGGTTATTTTACTGATGTGGCGGCATGCTTCAACGAAAGACAATACAAATACAAGATGAAAACACAAAGACTCAATCAGATGGCTTCGTGTTGCCCCTTAGCGCCGATAGTATCGGAGCAACAGGAAGTTCCCTCACATCACCCGTCTATAGTTGTTCGTACTTTTAGCAGAAGCAAACCAACTACAGTAACAGTTGCCTTTTGGATTACGCAAATAACGAAACACTTCAAGGAAACGAATGACGATTGCATAACATGAAATTAGTAAACCCAAGAAAGAGGTAACGGAAGAAAAAAATATTTTAATTAGGGGATATTGATATTTAAAAGAACGAAAGCAAGTTGGAGAAATTACTGTTCTAATATATCCTCTTCGATTCCGGTTAAGCAAGTCTGGAACCAGGTCAAGGCACTGTCCGGTAACGGAAAAAGTTCCACAATTCCGACGTGAAAAACTGATCATTTGTGTGTTTCTGATTCCGATAAATGTAAAGTTCTGGTGGACCATTTTGCTCATGTGAGCAGTGATGAAAATTACGAGGATGATTTTTTGGTTCATACGGCAACAATGGAAAGAGAAAATCACACCTTAATCTCTGACAACATAACAGTTAATGATTTACCTATGAATGAAGAATAATCCATGTTTGAACTACAGCAGGCTCTACAATCGTGTACAGACTTCTCGTATTTAATGATAGGTATAGCCTGTTATCCCCTTTCCAAAGTGGTTTTCGTACGGCTAGGAGTACCACAGACCATGACCATGCTAACAAAGAGTATTTAGTGGGAGTGTTCTTGGACATCGAGAAGGCATATAACATGGTTTGGAGAGAAGGGCTGTTCATTAAATTAAATCGAATGGGATGCTTGGGGGGAGAGGGGGGAGGGGG
>JAQQZZ010037331.1:0-10519 GCA_030265115.1 Mopalia vespertina | reverse complement strand
GCGTCCTCGCATCTTCGTGGTACCAACAAATTAAAGATAAGTGTGGAAGGTGCCTTGGCCCCTATCGGCCATCATACAAATGCGCTTCGGCGAGCTCGGGAATGACGTCCCTATCCAAGATGGCGTCAACCTGTGCAAGGCCCTATAACAGGATTATAAGGCCATGTTAAACAAGGCTGACTGAAACGCCTCAAATGACATGACCTTATTGGCTTCCCTTGAAGTGTACCTTTTTCTGGCCACCCGCACCATAAATCACCTCTTTTATCAGCGAGGATAACAAAAGGATGTATATACATTATTAGCCGCTGGTTAGTGAGCGTAGAAAAATGATAACGGCGGAAAGAAGTAAGACCCCAATTCGCTTTTTCGTTACGTGAATAACCTAACACGAACTTAAACCAAGCGGATTTTTCGTTATTGGTTATTCAGTGAAGAAAAACGAAACAGACACGAGCACGTTAACTCCTTTACAAAAAAGGGTACGTACGTGGGCTGTATGCTTCCGCTTGCATTGGCTGCCAGTCCAAAACAAGGTGTAACTATTTGACCCAATATTGAATGACGCAAAGCGAAACAGCTTCTTGTCGGACTGTGGCCATCTTCCCAAGGCAAGGGTTATAATGCCTATAAGATCAGAAATACACGTTTTCATCCTTGCCACAATTGGCATAAAAAACGTGACATGTACATTTCATTGGACAATAATGTAGGAGCAAAAGACCTATCAGAAAGCCGCTTACAAATCTCGTCCCTCAACAGAAAAACAAGCGTCATGCCACAGCCAAGTAATGTGTCTGCGATCATGTCAGCCGTATATTTAATTGGGCTTAGATAGTGTGTGTTTAAACCACCGCTTATGAAAACTCCAATCTGACTAGTTGGGGTAGAGAGACGCCACTCGAAACTTGCTGTTGTAGACTACAGTTAACTCAGGCTTTCTGTCTGTGAAGGCATGATAGGAGGGCAGGATAGGCCTGTTACGGCGATCTTCTTTTCCGCCTTGCCACGGGAAGATGGATTGTGGCAGTCAAAGCAGGCGGAATCTTATATGACACGTCCGTACCTTTTTGTCTTTTCGAAAAACAAACTCGCGTCTGTTTCGCTCTTCGCTGTGGGAAAAAAAGAAGACTTAACTCTGGTCTAAATTCAGCCCGCCAGTGGTCACATGGTTATGGGAAATGTCGTCAACATTATTTTGTATTGTTTATAAGAAAGGAAATTGCTTATGTATACATGTACATATATTCCGTGCCATTGAGATAAGGTAAATTGCGTATGCAAATTGTAAAATCACTGTACAGTAAACAATACGGTTATATCTCAACACCAGGTATAAAAATACTGCTTTGGCAATCCCCCAAAGACTGAGGTGAGAGTTAATTACGTTAGTTATGATTGTAGGATTGGCTTTTGTCTTACTTTTAGGGCAACATATGCAGATGGAAATTCTAGAACAGGATGTTTTGGTTGAATATTCCGAAACTAAATTATCAGGTAGGAGGTGGTATGCTTGCGCCGTTTTTATTTCGATAACAAATTTGTTTGGTTTTCGATATTGATTTGTCGTTCTGATTAATCCTCACTTTTTAACTACTCAGTTTAATTTTATCTATCTTCGGTGTTTTAAGATGAAGTGTATATTGTCACGTTTCGTTTCTTTATGCTCGGTCTTTATTGACGTTCTTCAGAATACGCATATAACTCTAACATTGCACTCGATTAGTAACACGCATTATTATCCGTCAAGCAAATCCCTTAACCCTGATGTTGTGATTTTTTAAATTTGGGTGTGGGAGGGGAATTCCAAACACCCCGTAAAATTATTCTTCTCAAATTATCTCACAGTTAATAAAAAAACGTGGCTGCCTCTACTCCAAAAGTTTAAGGTGGATTTCATGTACAACATGCATACAGTGTAATTACAACACATCGTTGACATAATAAAAAGTGTTCTAGAAGATAAATTTTCTGAGATGATGTGCTAGGTCTGATATATTAGAGTTGAGGGAGGTTTTGTGGGAGTACTTTTGTGGAGTTGTTACTGGATTATTACAGAAGAATGATAAAAGTTCGTTGAAGTTGTTCTTCTGTCAGATCAAGTGCATGTAGTTTGATATCATTTCTTACACATATACATATTGACAGAACAAGGTAGTCTTTATGGATATACAACTTCTGGATTTATTGACGAGCAACCATTTAGCTTGAAAACAGTGTTAGCATCTGTTCCGAAACGTTGCTCGTCAAAAAATCCAGAAGTTGTATATCCATAAAAAAAAACGACCTTGTTATGTTACTTCCCTGCTTCTGAATGCCTCTCAAAGAAGTTGTATACATATTGACCTGTTTATACTCTTTGTTTGCTAATGTCTGATCAACAGATATTTAAGTACTTTTCCCCAAATGAACACATGAAGGCACGCTTCCTGTTGTGAGATCGATACTGACATTGTGTTTTGTGAAACCGAACTTCTACAACAGAGGATTAACGGAGTATTAGTTCCTGTAAAACTAAACTGTTTGTCTATGTACGGTTCGCCATCGAGAGAGACTGTATCGGCGCTTGTATTGCCTACAAGTATCATATTATGATCCCTTCGAGGATTATTCCACATACAGAACCATTCTGTAAGGCTTAAGTGTATTTATTCAACTAGACTGTGATACTTACCTCCCTTCATTAGCATACGTAAGTTATAAACATTATGATTCGTACATTATGACTCGTACATTATGACCTGTACGTTTTTATCTGTAACAAACAAACACACGGCATATATTTGCACATGTTAAAACCATTGAACGGTACTCGAGATGGGCCGGCAACTAAAGTATAGCACATTTCAACTCCTCATTATGAGGCGGAAATAAACTTATCTCGAATGTGAAAAGCGTCATTCTGGGAAAGGGATATTACTCCAATATACTTACTTTGAAATTTGCTTCAATGGTCAACGATACTCCTCGAATCTACCATTTTGCGACAATCAAGTGCCATCTAGCTTTTCAACGAAGACTACAAACTTTGGGATAAACCCGCGGCATAACGGTTTTTTCCAGGACGTCACGCGGCGGATCGCTAGTCTTATAACCAGGTGTATTGATACAGTGGTCATTCGCCGGACTACAAAACCTCGTCCTGGTTAAAGACCCAGCCGACTCTACCTTATACCAAAAAGGCAAAACGGCGGAGGTTTTAAGGACTCTACCGCTAGTCAGGAGTAAAAAATGCCACCCTTATCTTTTCGTGGCTTTTTCGGATATTTCCGAAGGATGATTATATCAACATCATATGTTTCAAGATTCTAAATATAATGTCATATTATGATTCAATTTATTTTGTAATGGCATTAATAAAGAAAAACGTCAACTAATTTTAAAAAATAGACCCTTGTTTGTAACTCTTTATTTTCCTCAGATGATTGGAGGTTTTTTTTCCAAACTTGCATGTCTTTGTAGACAAGTATTTAAACTGAAATACCGTCATAGGGTTTTTCTAAATTCAAGTTAGGTTTTGTACAATTGATAAAAATATATGGAAAAAATAAAAAATCTGCCCTTAAAAAAATATTTGCTAAAAATCTTCAAAACGAAAATGAATATAAAAAAACTGCATGACGGTTTTTTAGATAATGGCTTCAAGATTGTATGTGCCAAATTTCAAGATTACTCCCAATACATTTAGTAAACAACATGTTTGTTTAATTGAATGAAAAGACGAAATAGAGTTTTATCTATTGCATTCATTTTTTAATACGTTATTTTAAAAAAATGTCTTTAAATGACAGTTTTAACTCTGAAATTCGAGTGACGACGGCATCATGGATTTCGTTCACACCTTTGTTAATGCCTATCAGTAGGAGTCCTACTGGGGGCATGAGTAGTCTGTAAAAATGTGTGTTCTAACACCCACAAACATTTGTTCTCCATGTCTACTGTTCATTTCAAATACGCATCACCAACGGTCATACTGTCGATCTGTTGACCTTTCGCTAATTGCTTTGTGGTAATAGTCAGCAGGTAGTCAGTTGAGGTGAGATAATCACGTTAATCTCTTCCGCCTTTCGATACACATAATCGTTGAGGCACGCATTTAACAATTTAAATCTAAAAAAAACATTCTAAAGAAAACACTTTTTTGCATTATCAAGATTATGACAAGAAGATTTCAGAAAGTCAAAATTTTTCCCCTGACTAGCGGTAGAGTCCTTTATCAAATGCAGATCTAGATGTCATTTGAATTTCAACAACTGGTGAAAAACTTCATAAAATCATGGCGAATGAAATTTGTTGAGAAAAAATATATATTTTGGTGATCCATACGTCACTTTCGATCATGTTATTAAATTTTTGTTTTAGTATACAGTAATCTGCCATTTGACGACTAGTCGACATGATGTCTGACAAGCCAAACACAACCGTGGTAGAGGTCACAATGTACATCCACTTCTAACTCTGATGGACAGCCTTACAATGTTGAACTGCCAACTGCGTATGATGTTGCTAGGTCCCGGAAACTCAATAAGCTATTTTGAGCGAAGAATTTAGAGTCTGTCCTATTACTATGATCTTATTTTGTACGAATCTACGACTATTGACATTCTGATTAACATTCAATTCCACATCATCCATTACAATTATTATTTATTTTTTATATATTGAACATCAACTACACAGGCCCTGTGGGGTCCACTTATGGGCAGATAACAATGTACATTAATTAAAATAAATTGCACATGAACACATAAACATACATACAGGGTATGAAATATATAAAATTTCTGCGACATAATAGGCCATAAACACGGTCGTCGAACATAAATAAAATGCGTTGTTGAAAAAATAATTTATATTTTTTTAATTTAATTATTTTTTATTTTATTTAACAAGTGTGCGACACATAGGCCGGCTCATTTGAGAAAATTAAAAATAATAATCATATCAGCATTTAATATAAAAAAATGTATTAGTGCCATATTAGAATATGATAATATAACCTGGGATATAGTATACTATATCCCAGATATAACACAGATTCTGCAGCAAGAAAGCGAAATGTCACAGGTTACACACCAACCGTCTTCACTTTAATTATTTTTCAAACGCCTTTTTACCCGGAATATATATATATATATAAAAAATACAAACAAGCTTTCGTCTTGGTATTACAGTAGCTAAAACAACTGGCCATGAGTAAACTCAATTGTGCATCGTCTAGAGTGTATCGAATTGGCAGCGAGACTCACGTTTAACAAACCGACAGTCCGCCATCTTTTACTCCGATACCGAACGAGACGACAGCAGCTAAAATTAATCTGCTACACGATTGGTTAAGAGGTTTGGTGTTACAGTAAGTACCATGGTCCTCTTTCCCTAAATGCGCCACTGATGACGACGAATTGTCCAATTAAACACGGCTTAAATAATGCCTTTCTTAATTGTGCTACCTCGTGGGAAGTTGCAGCGTTTAAACGGTTCAAAGTGAGTTATTGTTCTACATCCAAATCGGATGAAGAGCTCAAAAGTCGACAGGTTAGTATCGCCATCTAATCAATTCTGTATCTTGGAATGAGGAACTGAGCGTTTTGGTGTCGGCACCCCTATTGGCCATTATGCGATAATTTCTAGCTTCAACGGAGATGAAAATGGAGGTTTGCATGCTGGCACCCTATATTTGAACCGTATTTCCATGTAGAATCACTGCTGGAGACAGTTCATGGATACAACATGTCGATTATCAGTAATTTGAACATACAGAAAGGAGGACCAGTAGTCAGACACGCCAAATAAAGGATCACTGCCCTGGGTCCTATATGATGTTGCAAGATCTAATATATTCTAAACATATTTAATACAAATTAGTGGAGAGCCTTCTCTCTTTTGGTAATCTCCAACACCTGTCCATGTAGGCATACTGAAAAACTAATCTTTAGGCTACAATTTCACTATTTGTAATTAGAATTCCGAAACAACTTTTTTAGTAGCATAACGTTAAAATATTTAATTAATTAAAGGGTTATAAAAGAAGAAGACTGTCGATTGTAAGCCGAAAGGGTCCAGCGAGGCTATCAGAAGACAAATCTTTACTAGTTTAAAACCATCATTGCTGTTAGAAGCCAAGAGTCAATCATCATTGCTGTTAGAAGCCAAGAGTCAATCATCATTGCTGTTAGAAGCCAAGAGTCAATAGACCATTGCTGTTAGAAGCCAAGAGTCAATAGACCATTGACTGTTAGTTGTTTAGAGAATCGTGGGGTTTGCTGACCTACAGGTGGCCCACCAGAACCTTTAGAGTCCAAGTCTTGAAGAAATGGAGAACGGTTTGATTCCCCAAGATTGTAATGTAATGAAACAGCCTAAATTTCGACACAAAAAAATATGAGGATAAAACGAAAGAGCATTGTTCTTTCGGTTCGTACTTCGAGTGGGCTCGCTCAGAGTAACCGAATAAAGACCGTGGTGTCTTCATCTTCGCTATTGTTTTACTCCCCGCCATTTGTTGTCCAACCCTTGGCGAAACAGTTTCCTTGACTCATGTCTTTTCTGTACCGAAGGCTGCCTACAAATTTCCATGATCCACCAAGAGCTTCAAACAAAACCCTTTGCCAATGAATCGGTGTAAGGGATAATTCAATGAAATTCCACAAAGTAACAAATGGGATTCTGAAAGTTTGAGCCTTCTTCCCAGTCGACTTTACCATTGAACTTAAGCTTCAACGACTGGAAAACGTACAATATTTAATAAAGCTAGTAACGTCTCTTTGTGAGTGACTTATCACGCTTCGTGTATCTGGGTTACAATGACTTCAATATGGATTTAGTTATCTTTACTCCCTCTAATGTTTGTACGCGAGTTATTTCAATGCTCTCGTTTGGTATAGTGTCATCAGGAGGAACTTCTATGAGAATATTGTCATTCACGATCCTGTCCATATTAGTATTTTCATCGTACAACTGTTTCCTCTCATTATTAACCGATGTATCATTACAGTCTTTTGTGGCCAATTCTTCTCCAAATGAGACCGAGCACAAGATATCTCCGTCGTTAAGCATACGGTTACTACTTGTCAATTTATCAGTTAATTTGTCATTTAACGAAATACCGACAGTCAGACACAATACGGCCATGATCATACCGGTTAGGAACATTACAAGTCCACCACTACTGAGGGCAATACCGACATATTTCTCCCATTTCCTCGGTGGTAAGGTCCGAGGGAAAGTGTCCGATGAGGTCGAGTTCCCGCCAAACTCCTCGTAGTTCAAAAGCAGAGAGATTCCGGTAGATGCGGTCATACTACCGAATATACAGAGACACAGGGCCAATGCACAGACACCGCAGCTCCCATGATATGGCATTGTTTTCCTGTAAACAATAAACGAATATCAGTGGGTGTTTATATTCATGTAATCGTCGGTTTGAAGGATAGAGAACATTTCTTACACGCTGATAGACAGACCCACAGAACAAACGGACAACTTTTATGCAAAATAACCACTTGATGTCTAATGACAAAAGATCGAATGTCACGTCCTGAATATTTTACCTTGTGATGGGATCACTTTCCTACGCCAGATATGTCCCATGGCATCATTGACTATAATCGTTTGCTTGTTCCATTGCTATATGAATTCTACTTTACTCACAAAAAAGATTCCTTCAAATTAAAATTGCAATAGTTCAAAAGGCATTGTTTAATAAATGTAATTAATGCTCACAACAAAGAACGTGTGCAATTTGTTAGAGGAAAATGGTTTATAGTTTTTAAGTTCGGGTGAATGTTTTGGTTTAAAGCAATATTTCAATATAAATTTGGTGCAGTGACATTCAAGTTTCAAAGTCCGAACAGAAAATGTAAACAAAGTCGGTTTTGAAAATGACGGAAATGATATTGTCAAACAGTAGTTGTTGAATGGTTAACCCAAGGTTCATAGGACTACGTTTATGCACAATAACCATGTTATCTCAGGTTAGCCCGCCTCGTGATTTTGCAAAATGACCGAACTGACACAGGCAATTGGAATCGGTTATTATAGTCCCACAATATATGAAACGTTGTGTGGACTACATCCACTATGTATACAGTATAACACGGTGACACAACTTCACCTTTGCCGAAATCCGACACCGCAGAGTTCAGTTGAAAATCGCACAATTAAACCAGTTTTTTGTCTCATCTGGCGACTCAAATCCATTGCAAATGTCTCACGCGATAGATGAGTCGCCTGGTAGCACAAAAATATTGTTTAAATGCTAAATATATAAGGGGTTCAAAGAACTCCACCAGCTTGCCAAGCTAGGCATTCAGTTGAAAACAGCAGTGAGAATGTTAGATTGGTTGGTTGTTTGTTTGGTTGGCTGGCTTGTTGGTTGGTTGACAGATGTTTAACTGACAAGACGGTAGTGTCCTCCAGCAATGAATAGCCACACTAACACAACCATAAAATGTGAACTTTTTAGCTGCATTGAGAAAATTTCTGTTCCACAATTAAAAAGACATGATAACAACCAGGACTCCCCGCATTTAGCCAGTGAGTGTAGTTGAATTGAATATTTATCAGAACAGGTATAACCAGTCTTACATTAAGAAACAAAATATCATAAATGAAAACAGAATTTAGCCAAAATCTTTTAATTATTTTAAATTTTAAAAAAAGGAAATTGTGATCAGAATTGTATCTGAACGATTTTTTTTTTTTAAAAGTGTTAAATTAAATACCAAGAAGTTAAGTTAAAAAACATATCAACATTACGATGTGCACAAGTTACTGATAACTTAGACTATAAGGTTTTCAACAAACTTGAGCCCAGCAAAATATCTTCAAAAAATAACCTTAACTTGTGTACTAGTGAAGTTTTAAAATACGAAAACTTACAATGTATACAAGTAACTAATAACCTAGGCTATACAACAGACCCAGTCAAATGTCCTCAACAAAAAACCTTATCATGGCATGTACCTGAAAGCTATGGAATATCAACGAATAGCTGAAAACACAAGCTCAACACAAAACCTTACCCTGAACAATTGACAGTAATCTCTACAACAAAAAACCTTAACTTGAACATGACTATAATATTTTCAAAAACCTGGAGGCCAGCAAAATGACCTCAACATAAAACTTTAACCTGTGTACCAGTGAGCTAAACAGAAAAGCTTAACTTGAAAGGTATGCCTCAATCTAATTAAAATCAAATCTCAAAAACGCTCCCCGTGTTTTGTTTGTCGGGGAGCGTTTATGTGATCTGATTTTAATTAGATTGGGTATGCCTAGGATATGAACAGCATTTGCTAAACATAAAACTTTAGCTGGACACGGACACATTTCCCCCTCTCTCAAGAATACCTTTCCTTCATTTCGTTACGGCAAGCTAAAAATGAATTCTGATGTGTGGGATAACTGCAACGACGAAGTTGTATCACCTTGTGATACTGTATACATATAGTCCACGCACTAACATTTCATATTGCGTGACTAACCGGTTCCAATCAAGGGACTGTGCCGTCGTAACTTCAGGCCTACATAGATAATAATTTCATCTTAAATTAACTCGTTTAGAAATGGCAAGTGTGGGGGCCAAGTAGTCGCGGTATGTGCTTGTTCCACCAAAGATGTTAAGTTTGGGGTCTCCAACTTGGGTCTCTGTTCGGATCGTGATTCGAGGTTTGATTGGGGTTTGAGCTTCGTTCTCAAGGGTATTTCACTTATATGAAGGATTGTCCACGTCACACTGTTCCTTCCTTAAGTACGATGAAAAACCTCGTGAAACCATCCCAATGATTGCACGAGACACTTCATGTGACTGACTCATATACCCGAGGGCGACACACGGACTCGAATCCATAAGCTGTGCATTTCGATGTCGTCCTTTTAAGCCAGGATCAACGCATATGGTCGTGGAACACATTCATGTCGACGAGGAACGCGAAGATAGATCTTGGCGATTGACTTTTAGTCGATCATGAACAGTTGTAGCAGTTCTTGCCGCTTGAAGCATTCGATCAGAGATATGGTTGCCATTAATACGGTGGTCGTGGATAACGTCATCATACAGATTATCCCTTGTGGTTCTCGCAATTTGGTTTTCAATTCATATTATGCATGGATGTTATCATCCATTCAATGGTGGTGCTATATGTACACGCTATTTGGCGACAAGAAATCTCATCCACCATTTCAATAGAATTAAAGCGATAAATTTTAATTCTGAGGTAAATCAGTCAAATTATTATTACTTTATAAATATGCCTGAATAATCAAATAATGCAAAAATGTCCTTTTATTGAAGCACGTCATCTGGTTGATTACAACACCGTTAATCATCTGACAGAAGCTCAAGTGATTATTAGTACAATCTAAGTGAATTGTAAACCATGCAGTGGCTCATATATATGGCGCGCATACATTTGCCCCTATGGACATTTGCCCCTATATATATAACAAGAGATCCATGAATGGATCTTGACGCCCACACTGTTAAGATAGTTTGAAGAGAAGGGTCTAAGAGGGGACA
>JAQQZZ010037320.1:0-10520 GCA_030265115.1 Mopalia vespertina | reverse complement strand
AAATAAAAAATGTCCTGTAACTTTCAGAAAGAGCAGGACAATTGTCCTGTGATAAAAAAAAGTTATTTCCACCCCTGGTATATATAGGCTACATCAAGTCTACATGTATATATAATATATATATAAATTGTAAGCAATGGGGGAACGATAACATGTTTGTCAGTTTGACCATTATTATTATTATAAATTTTGCAGTTGATCGTGTGTGTTTTAATAAATTGTTTTAAATCATGTATTATAATATGTGGGAAATGCATTAAAATGTGAAGGAATTCACACTCTTCAGAATTCCTTCACACATATAGGTGGTTTTAATTTAAATAAATTATTACTATTCGACAGCACAAGCAATTTTGACTCTGCGCTAAAATAAAATAAAAATATTGCAAGGTATTTAATAGTGAATGTATCACACAGTACATTGTACGTCTAGTCAATCCGCCATGTTGAATTTTTTCACCTTAACTAGTACACGTCCTAAGCGGATTTTACCAGGCGGTGGCTAGTTCTGTTTGTTCAGCAAACCACAATGAATTATTAGCATTCGCAGACCAGTTTAATCCAAAGATAAACAACCCATGAATAAGCTACTTCAAATATATAGGGGCAGATTTACCGGTGAAGCATTGTGCAGACTATAATGAGTGGACGAAAACAGTCGAAAGCAGAGACCGTAAAATTTATGGAAGATAGCCGGCCTTAGATATGATGGATTTCGCTTACTCGTGTGGCTGAACGCGTGCATATATTAACATTTGCATTTGCCACTTTTAATTCTAAGCAAACATACTGTTTACGTACCCATTTTAGTTGATATCCCTGGTCGTTATTTTCTGATCTGATAGTTTTTCTACGGTCAGCCCACACTGGCCGAGCCAGAAACCATGTCTGTCAAGTTAACTTCCGTTTGTTTCTATGATCTCATCAACATAGCAATGAAATGTCCGCAGAGTGGAGAATGACTAACCACAATCAGCTTACCTAGCTGAGGCTCCATAGGGAGTTCACCGACTCCTTAATGGCTCGCTTTGATAATTGTTTACACAGTTAGTGAATAGCCCGAATTAGAGGAGTATTCTTAGTGTGCGAAATATTAAATATTTCGATTGCATTTCGTTTCAAGAATTTAACCATATAAAAATGTTGCTTTTAAATTATAGAGCTAGGGGCCTACAACGATCCCATAATATTCATTTTCAAGTCGTAACTTTACCCCGATCGTTTATAATTTGATTGTTTCTATACAGGTGACCGATTTATCGCTTTAGCTGTTCTCCCGAAATAAAAGACTATTGACTTGTTGTTTGTTGTTCCTTTGTCTGTTGTTGTTGTTGTTGTAAGGGGGGGGGGGGCATAACATATACGCAAAGTTAAAAGTGTTATAAATTAACTGTTTCTGGATTATTGAAACTCAAAAGAAACTCGTTGCCTTCTGCTTTAATTCAAACAAATAATCAGACTTTATTTTTATCAAATTTAACTAGAGCCGTGGACTATCCGGCACAATAGTCGTACACCGTCAATCTATAGGCCTAGTCCCTTTCCAGTCAACACAAAAATTATGCTTATATACATGTAAGCTAGCCTATATGCGAATACGTATCTTATATAGGCTACTTGTATTATAAAGTCAATAGAGATACGACGTCCAGCGCCGTACGAAACCTTTAGATGGAAGGCCTGCCTCTGATTACAAAATAATGTTGAATCTGTATCCCCTCTTAGCTCGCCAAACGACGTTCTGTCCTGTTCGTTGAACACTCATCGAGGGAGAGACCCAGACATGTCCCGTCAAATCTCGTTTTCAAATCGGGAAGACATTTCAAATCGATCAAAAGGAGTTGGGTATACTGCTGAGAAATGATTGTCTTTTACGTGAAAATGGACGCCAAGTGGTCGTTTTATGGGTCGATCTAACCCACAAGTGCATGTTCAAGGAAGAAATCGACTTCTTCCTTGAACATGCACTTGGTTTAAACCATGGTAAGGCCATACAATTTTTATATATTGAAAGATAAAATGCAGAATCATGGTAGCGTTCGCTTATTCTAAAGGTAAGGAAGACACAAGTAGCGTAGCTACATGTCAACCGAGTCTTGCGAATGACTTATGAACGCCCCTATGATGTAAATGGAATTTAAACACTGCGCATTGTTGTGTAATAAACCCTGCAGGTCATTCAACCTGTTGTTTTTGTTGGTTTTATCTATTTGTTTGTTTATCTTGGTTGTTTTATTTTTTATTTTTTTATTTTTTTCATTTTTTTTTTAATTTGTTTTTTTTTTATTTATGTATGTATTTATTTATTTTATCAAATTAAGATTTCAGGATTTAAACCGTATTCCATTGATATTATATAGATACTGGTATAAAATATCACACAAAATTCTTCTCCTCAAAAAGGTTATAATGTGTTCCTTAGGGCTCGATTTTGGTATGTATGGAAGCCAGTTGGTGCAATATGTCGCTTCAATGGGTAGGCCGGAGCTGCAGCTTGGTATATATATTTTTATTGTAGAGAAACAATTCAGCCTGCACTTTTGTTAACGTTTAGTGCAGAAAAAATGCTAGCTATTGTCTTTAACTTAACTTTGAAATGTTTCGGAAAGCTGAGTAATCAACATTGACAGTTTCACTACTCTACGATATTCACCATAGCGCCGTTCATCCTGTCATGTTGACTGTCAATACCGTCCTCAACTGATTTTAACCAATCATCTACCAGGCCTTTCTAAAATATGAATGAATTCTATTTTCGGTATGACATCACGTAACCCCACTCCATGACGTAGTCGGTAGACCTACGCCATATTCCTGATGCGTATAAAAAGAATTACACATTTGCGCCTCACCCTGTTAAAGAGCTTGAGACCAGTTGTTGTTTCCGCTCAGTCAAAATGCCGGACATCATTTGTTTTTATTTTTATTTTTATTTATTGTATAAACCTTCGAATCTATGTTTTAAACTTATTGTCCAATAATGAAAGGAGAGTATTCTTTTATTTTTATTTGATGACCACTCTCTGTCGAGACTAGTATGGTTTAATCAAAAGTTTTCTCATGGCGCAGGAAGTTCCCGAAAGTTATAAATAAGATAATTCTCCCAACGTAACCCCGCCATTGGTCAGTTTCGAAACTATATATATATATTTTGAATAAATGAAGAGAGAAAAATTATATACGTTGTCTATATGTCTCACACATTGCTTTGTTGGAAGCGGCCACATGTATAATTCTGCATGAAAGAAAAACCATAAACCCAGCAATTTAATTAATGCCATAATTGTTATAACTTACCATTTAGAAATCCTGCTACGTTGAAAATTTCTGTAAACGAAACAAATAAAGCAAACTGAAATAAAGTAGAACAATGAATGAATGAATGAATGAATGAATGAATGAATGAATGAATGAATGAATGAATAAGTGAATGAATGAATGAATGAATAAATGAATGAATGATAAAAAAAAAATTCATAAATAAATAATCAAACAATCAAAAAATAAATAAATAAATAAATAAAAGACTTCTCAAAATACTGCTTGTTAGCGTTTGTATTTAACTGTTAATATTATAATGCCCTGAAAGCAAATATTTAAAGATATGAAAGGACCATTGTCAAAAATTAAGTTGCAATCGACCGAACAATTTTTCCAGTATATCATCAGATTCACCTTCTAATTTAATCTGTATAACTTACTGGACCTAAATGGCTGGGATAATTATATTCGCCTAAGTTGACGATTCACAGTTAAAAAAAATCAGTTGCTTCAAAATTTGAAAATGTGTTATGTAGGTCAACATAAAATGGAACATTTTTTTCATTTAAGAATGATTAAACTTGTAAATATCTGTATAATTTGTTTGTTTGATAAGGGTTACTCTGGTATCTTTAAACAATTAATTGGATTGATCTACAACTGAAGGACATCATAGCATAGTCCCGATGTATTTATACAGCTGTAAACTGCTGACGACGACCGCACAATTTACGCTGTTTTAGCGAATATCACTACATTCAAAATGGTCCTGGTTTATGTCCAAGCGGACTATACATAGGGCCTATAAGGCATGGTGGTAAGACGGTATCCGGTTTTAATCAAACGGCTTATAGCTGCTGATAATACTTTCAGGAAATCGCTTCTTAGCATTGAGCGGTTGTAGGCTTCATATGTATATTCTGTCTGTATTAATATATTAGTACGCCACAAGCGTGACAAATTGCTAAATTATGACCACAATAAATTGGGGAATGAATGTCTTTTTTTACATTGATTCTTATTGTATGGTAGAATTTAATACACCTTTTTTGTGCAAGTTTTAACAACGTCAAAATTAATATTCTACAAAAATAATATACAATAGTGTTATTCTATTTATTAAATAATGTACTTTTTTCTTCTATTTTTCTAGCCATTTCTTCTATTTTTGTAGCCAGGTCTATTTTCATGAATATTTATACAGGTACCAACTCATGTTTTGATAAGTCAACCTTTACAAACAATATCCGAAACAAGATAATGAACAGACAACATTTTTCAAAGCTGCTGTCTATATAGCCTTTTAGCCCTTTGTTTGTTTGTTTGGTTTTCGTTTTTTTTTGTTTTTTTTCTCTTTCTCCTATTAGAGGATGCGGAACAGACCGGAGCGCATTGTTACGTTATATACATTCTCTGTTGCTTGGTGGCCAACGTAGTTATAATGATTTATAATTCACAACATATTTAAAGCTTTGATTTATATATATCTTTAAGTTTTAATGTAGAGGTAGAACATTTTGCTTGTATCCACCCTGATTCGAACCCGGAGTTTGCCGTGAGCCGCTTTAGCTCAGATGGCAGGAGCGCTGATCCTGCCCGCTGGTCAGACACGAGTTCGAATCCAGGTAGAGGCAAGAAAATTTTTCTTTCTCTACATTTAAATGTATAAGTGTTAAACATGGTTGTAACATTTGTCCACATTTATAACATTGGTAACTGAAACCGTTCGGACAATTCAAACATTAAGGAAGCAACAATATATGAAAATAAAAAAGATTACAAACTATTAGTTACAAATATTCGTTAAACTATTAACGGTGACTACTCTGCTGTGATTATTCTTTCAACGTGGGGAATTATTTCTGTCCGAAAAGGTATATGCTGCATCACAAATAAAGCGACAGCCTCCAACGAATCCACTATATATATTGTCAATGCATGACAAGTATCTGGATCTAAGATCTAAGAAGACAGTCTCCCAATAATCACCCACTGGATAGAAGTGGCCGGTGACGGTGCACATTGTAACCATCAAGTACCATCTAGCTTTTCAACGCAGACTGGGAACTTTGGGATTAACCCGCGCCGTCACTATCTTACCAGGTATAGTCACGAGACGGCGTTCTACTTTGAGGTCTTGCTGGACCCCTTGGTCGATTTTCAGAACACCCGTTGTATTTAGTCTCTTATGCAGAAGAATATATATCTGTACTATATATTTTTGGAAAGCTTGAATACTCAGGATTACATATATGTGGATGTGGTGTAAATCCAAGTATTATTTCTAAAAATATTGCAAAATGAGTAAATGTAAACAGAAAAAAGTAGACTGCATTTTTCACGGTTTATTTCTCGAAGTGCAATACACTAAGACTCAATAATTAGTTGACTGAGTAGAATAATCCTTGAACAAGTAAACGGTGCTTCATTTTTTGGAAATTTTGAATAGAACGATCCCAGTGGATTTTTTTTGTCTATCCCACCTTTGAAAGTCTTATAAAAATGTAAAATACAACTTTTAGAAAACATTTTAAAAAATCAAGGACGAACTTCTAAACAAAACAGGCACCGTTTACTAGATCGCTTGAATAGTTTTCTAGAAATACGACTTGGAAAATGTAGAGTCTGTTTAAAACTAAATTGCCAGAAATAGGCAATTATAGTTTTGCGACTTGAATATATGATCAAGAGAAAACTAAATTACAGGCTCCAATTCAACTGTTTGTAATTAGAATTTCGACTTACTTTTTTCAACAACATATAGTTTGAATACCTTACTTTTAATCCAAGCGATAAAAAAAATTTGGTTTATTTGGAGCCCAAGGGCAAGACCTTAATGGAAATAAATTTTGATTTAAGAAAAATGAAATTTGTTAGTATCTGTAAAACAAGGAATTGCATTGATATACAGCTGCAAGCCATCATAGCATAGTCTCGGTGTATTTATACAACTGTAATTTGTCTGGCTACGACGGAACAATTTACGCCGTTTTAACGAATATCACTACATTCAAAATGGTCCTGGTTTATAACCAAGCGGGCTGTATAGCCTACATAAGGATGGAGGTAAGACGGCTTCCGGTTTTTATCAAATGGTGACCGTGATCATAGCTTCTTGGAGTATATTTGTTTCAAGTTTGTTTGTTTGATTGAGGTTTAACATCAAACTCAAGGGTATTCCACTTATCTTACGACGGATTATCTACTTCACAACTGTTCCTTTCCAAATTATACGGTGGAAAACCGAGAGGAAACCTCGTAAAAAAAAACACCGATTGCCGGAGCCACATCGTGTGACTCGCTCATATATACCTGGTGGTCGACAGACGGACTCGATCCAGTAAACAGGACATCGAAGTATAGGATTAGTAATTTTAGCGCACACGTTTACCACTAAGCCACGACCGGGGGCTCTGCATGGAGTAGATGTCCACGTTTATACTCGGTCAGCATTAATAAGGAGTACCAAAGAACAACGTTCCTGTCTAACAGTAACACTACATGATAAATACACTAAAAACAATGATTGAGCAATTTAATTTTACTCACGAAAGATCCTGGAATAAACCTGTTTTGAAATATTTGACACTTAAAGCATCGGATGTTTTATAAACCTTTCCCGGATATAGGCCCCTATTAAAATATATTATACATCCGTACCCGTAAAATATACATACATTATTTGTAGTGACAAATATTTAAAGCTAAGAAGCGGAAAGCGTCTAGATAAACTCTTTACAATATTTACATTTCAATAGTTTGACATCATATTTTATTTATAAATTATACCATAGACTATAAAGCTATATAAATTTGACCACTGACCTTATGTAATTAGTTCTGCTGGGGCCGATTTCACGAAACTTCACTTAGGCGTCAAAGGCACTAAAGAGCCCAATTTTCCTTTAGGGATTTTTGATTTAAACTTATACGAAAATATACTTAGGGCGAAAACCCCCTTAACTTTAAGGGCAGTCGGAGGACACTAAAGTGTGAATGAAAGTCCCTTAAATACAAAACCAACATGGCGGCAAAACTGAAAGTCGTCCCGCTTCAACTTTCAAAAGTTGTTTTCCGCAAAATATCGATCTTCGGGGGTTGACATTCGAGTTTGGACAGTTAGACGGCTTTAAACACTTGTACAGCCATCACATTGAGTCATAGAAGTATGTATGTGTAGAAGTTAAGTCAGCTAATGGAGGAATAAACTTTATTTAGTCTCGGAAATATTTCATTTAACATTGTTGATCGATTAAAAACTTACTCGTTTGAAAAGTAACACATTTTAGTATATTTACTTAAGTGAAGTTTCGTGAAACCGGCCCCAGGACCTGATCCAAGTCACAAGCCCAAACTGGTGGCGTCCACACCCATCAAACGGGTTCACCAGGCCCTACGTGATCTGTAGAGGTTATTTCCTAGTATATTAATTAAGACGTTTAACAACTCCTCCGGGAAAACGTTTACTTTTTTGGTAGAAAAATGCTAATGTTGATATGTAAATCAAACTATATTTGACTGTGAGTTTGTTTGTCATTTTGTACATTAAGGCCACTAAATGACAACCTAATAGACCAATAGAATTAATGTAAACATTAAGTTAGGCCCTATACACCTTTCTGATAACTTCATGCATTGAGAACCAAATTCCCCCTAAAGCATAATCCAGCATGATCTATTCGCTATTAAGTTTTAAATCGAATAACAATTTTTATATAAATGAGCATGGGTGAACAGATTATGTTGGATTACGATTCTGTGGTAATTTGGTTGTGACTAGAGTTGAGGTGAAATTCACAATTAACTTTGTTTGTTTGTTTGTTTGTTTGTTTGATTGGAGTCTAACGTCGTACTCAAGGGTATTTCACTTATATGACGACGAATTGTCAGCTTCACACTGTTCCTTGCCAAATTGCAGTGGAAAATCAAGAGGGAACCTCCTTGAAAAAACACCCCCGCGATTGCCGGAGCCACATATCGTGTGACTCACTCATGTACCTGATGGTGGACAAACGAAACGAACCTTTGCCGACAGTACAATGTAACATCGAAGTAGGATTAGTAGGTACAGAGGCACTAACCAATAAGCCACGACCGCGGACTCAGAATTAAGTATTTTGAACAAATTTTGAGTCGCGAAAAGAACGCTTTGTTCTCACAACATCAAAATCATGACTATGAATGAATAATTACAATTCAACATAGGCCTTATAGTCGAGCACAACTAGATCGAGAGCAAATATGTATGTTCTGGATTTATAGTGGCAAAAATAGTCACTCTCCTGCGATATTTAATAATTGTTGAGATTTGTCGAAAGGAAAGAGTAAAAAAAAAGGCAAACCCAACCAAACATTATTTCTTATGCAGTTTGAAAACAATGGATGCTGTACTTTCTATTCTTGTTTGACGAGTTAAGTAATGATTATGGGCTCAAATAGAAGAGAATATTCACAAAGACTAACTGTATATTTTTATTTATCTACCAGCAGTTCTTATTTCAACAGGATGTTCCCCTCTCTTTTTACGGCATTGGCCTATACATATTAAGGATTATTTTTATTTACGCGAATTTGAACAGGACAACGCACCGTATTCAGTTGGTTAACTAGGAATCAAGACGCTTTTGCTCGGTGTTCCTGAGCTTTAGGTTACATGAAAGTTCAAATAGCGGAACTAAAAAACTGAAAACTGAAATTCAGTTAGAATATTAATTCGCAGGGGGGTTAAATTCGAATGATTTTTGTGATCTTATACAAACCTTGTACTTGATTATTCCGAATTCAACGTTATCGTTTTAATCAATAAACAAACTTAAATACTTCGCTACATCCTGGCAAACAGACTGTGTTGATCAAACATAAATTGGAGCGACCGAGTCACAATAATGGAAACTGCTGGGCAGCATGCCCAATATATGCTAGCTAGAGATCCAAGTTTAAGTCCCGCTAGAGGCAAGCTGAATTTTCGTTTTGTCTAAAATAAAAATAATACCCACGTGCTTTCATGGTTTAAGAAATTATGTTTCAGGCTAGTCATTTGGCAGAAAGGGTCAGCGGCGTGTGCCTTTAACGAGATTCGAACTCGAGACCTCTGCATGGCTAGCTGAGCCAACGTTTATAGTCGGTTAGAGTGCTGGTCCTGACCCGAGGGCGAAGCCCGGTGGGGCAAACAAACTTTTCTTTCTCGACAATAAAAATATAACATAAAGTAAAGTCTGAAAGAAGCTTACCGGCTAGCCAAGATCCACCCGAAGCCATGGCAAGGTAAATGACACATAAACCAGCAGGGAATATTATCGTATATACACAGCTCAACGGTCAACGCTTATTTTAAGAACTACGTAAACAGTAGACCGTTTATGTTATAACCCGGCTGAACCGGACTGAATAACTCCATTCTTCATCTTAATTGAGTCCGAGTGAGTAGGCCTACAGCCGGTATATCACAATTGTCTAGAAGTTAACTGTTGATAGCCCTGTTAACACACATTGTTATAGGAACTAGATCCACGGTGTAACATTGTAACTTCTCACATTAAACAAAAGAAATGACAACGAATCTATATCGAAGCTCTTAAAACACCGGTAACATTACTTCATTTAGGCTGCAGTTCATATTTGGAAGCACGCCGGGCTTATCTCGATCGGCTAGCTCAGTCCACGTACAGTGAGAGGAGCTACCTGTCACAATTTGACAAGCCACGTGGGTTTGGATATTGACATAACCATGTACATATCCAGAGAAAACGACACACTGAGGGCAAAATAGCACACAGACATGACATAAACACGTCCCTGAGGAAACGAAAACTACACCGTTGATAGTAAGGCATATTGTTAGGGATATATAGAGATATGCTAATTTAATTAACGATAGTAATCCAATAACGAAAGAGTATGCCTAGATTATCTGAATGATAACAAAGGCTTATGGATCTAAAACTGTGAATTTAAGGTAGCTTTACAAATGAACATGAATATTTGTGCGTTGCTGGTTAGGTTCATTATAGACAAATATCAATCAATCTATCGATCATCGGAAATTGAAGGGCTGGTTTTGATGAGGGGTATGCCTACTTTTTGTCGGTGTCGCTAATCTGCACTGTCGTTAAAATAGAAAGTTTAACGAGAACGTCTCCATTTACAAAGCTCGAAAAAAGGAAAACAGTTAATCCTTAACGCAGAGGAAGAGCCAGCATCAGACGTCTGCATGGGGAAGAGAGAGGTTGGTAGGAGAGAGAGGGGGGGGGGGGGGGGGC
>JAQQZZ010037309.1:0-10520 GCA_030265115.1 Mopalia vespertina | reverse complement strand
TTGGGCTGGCACGTCATCATATAAGTGAAATACCCTTGAGTATGACGTTAAACCCCAATCAAACAAACAAACAAACAATCAATGAAGGCTTAACATCAAAGACAAGGTGCTGGGGATTAATGGGATTATCCAACAGAATAGGCTCATATTGTCATATGCTGAGGTGTTGTTCTAATGGTCAAGAAAGTAAACAGTTTATTCCACTACAATTACTGACCAAACATTAGACATATTGCAATAGGCTTACCGCACGGTGTTACATCAATTGGACACAGGATTTGATAGTCAATCTTTAAATGCCTATTACAGAACCTTAAACGGTGGGCAAATTCTATATAGAAAAATGCTTTTTTCCTAGAGATTATAAATCTCTGGCAATTTAAAGTGGACAATATGGGCATCAATAGGGCGAATTAGATTTTACAAATTATTTAAAATTTTTTGTAAAGATGTATTTTATATGATTTTCCAGGGTAGCACAGTTTTGAAAGTTAAAGGGCTACTCTACGAAACAAACTAAATTATTTGGTGTTATATGAAATACAAGATTTAAAATAAACAAGACAGCGATTGCTATTCTATACATTTAAATAAGCTTTCGAACGTGATTACGCTCATCACCATGTTATGTAAATAGATGATTAAGATATGCTTATTACGTATGACTTGGTAGCTATATATATATATGATCTTGTAAATAGTTGTATTGCTTATGCCACGCTGATGATGAACGTAGTCACGTTCGAAAGCTTAGTAAAATGTATAGAATAGCAGTCGCCGTCTTGTTTATTTTTAATATTTGGAAACCTCTCCACACAAGCATATATTAAATACGCTCAGTGAGATAAAGCTCTTCAAATGTGCTGTATTTTTTCTGTTGACATAATTCAATTTGCAATACGTTTAAAGTTATAATCGGCTGTTCGCTAAATGTCCCTATGGAAATACCGAGTATCTAGGATTTCCAGAAATATGTACATCCATAATGTTCCGATCTATAGTATGTGTAATAATGTGTTTAAACAACTTGTTTTCCTCAAAATCAACGGAGAGACACAGCAAAGGCCTTTATGTATAGTTACTTTAACATCAAATCTTTCATAAAACACTCATAAAAAGCAGGGCCGGTCCACTGCATGGCTAAGGACAGTTTGTTTGAAGAGTAGCAATACTGTCTTTACTTAGGACTGGAGGAAAATTAACTTTTCAACATTATGGAAACACTTCACATCTTGGTTGTGCTAGTGTCAATTATTGTTCGAATACACCGCCTTCGTATAAGTGAAATACCCTTGAGCATGGCGTAAAACACCAATCAATCAATCAATCCAAGCAGGGACTATCAATCATAGAGTATAGAACAGTACTTATGTACGGGACAAACAACCCTTTATAAATATGGTTTAAATTAAGAAAAACAAGTATTGAGAAGAAAGACCAGAAACAAAACGACACAGTTAAGATAATAATGTTCAAGTTTAGAATTAAAGAAAATGAATCCGAATTCTCGGGTGATTTTATGTAAATTTTCCGGTAAAATAAAAAAACAAGCTTATATTCATTCCAGACAGCACACTTTCAATAGTCCATAAATTTCGAGTCCTGCACATGGCGATTGCTTCAGAATTTAAATGCAACCCATTTTATTAAAATCGACAGCATATATCTCAGGTTCAATGGAAATTGTAATTTTCTTATAATAATGGTCATTTTTCAGTAGCCTTCGTGAAAACATGTTGGGGACAGAGTGCCCTCCCTCTCCTGTTCTACACCCCGGAAAAGTCTTTGTAATTATATTGATAGCTATTCGTGGATTTAAATTGCGAATTATGAGTGATTGATTGATTGGTGTTTAACGCACTTGGTCATTTCCCTTAAATAACGGGGATTTGCTCTCAAGACAAATCCCAAACATAAAGCGTTATAAGGGCGAATTTGTTGGAAAATTATAGTCCCTCGGTTGCTTACCCAATGTAGTATGGCCCTGATATGAATGTACGATCACAAACAGACAAACACTTCGCAAAGGCGACCGAGACAGTTTAAGAATGACTGAGGAGGGGGCTATGATTCTAAGACTGGGCAAGGGGCCAAGGGCCGCACATGCCACAGAAGCCCTTGTGATTCTTGATTTGGAGACAACCGTTCTGAGCTCTTCGTTTCTGTGGGGAGAGTAACTATCAACAAGGCCCATGTTCTTGTTTCCCTGTTATTTTCAGGGCCATGGCTTAGTGGTAGCGTATGCGCTTACTAATCCTACTTCGATGTACCATTCACGGAAACGAATCCGTCCGTCGACCAGCAGGTATGAGGCACACGATGTGACTCAGGCAATCGCGGGTGGGTGGGTTTTACGAGGTTTCCTCCCGGTTTTCCACTGTAACTAGGCAAGGAGCAGTGCGTAGTGGACAACGACGTTAAACCCCAATCAAACAAACAGGCTTATTATTTTCATGTGTGGACAAAGTTCATTTGCATTTGCTTCGTTCTGATATTTGCTACATTGGTAAGAGTTTTATTCCGAACTGTTCTACAGTGAAGGCTTTCGATATTATTTCCAGTTCATGCTACATACCAAATTGTTCGAGGATCCAGGGGCTGCCTATGTCCCGGAATATCAGATACTCCACCTAATGTGACACGAGTCGTATTAATGGTTTCATGATTTACGTTCATTCGTTTTTAACAGAAAGTTGCATACATTCTGAATTTTGAAATTTAAAACAAGAAAAAAGTTTAAGGAATAAATTTCATTATAATCGTTTCAGGTAAATTTTCCGAAAATGTTTTGTCGGTTTTCACTACGAGCATGCCACGAGTAGAGGGAAAGATCACTCACCCACACCAAACATGCAGCGCTATAATCATGCGATGCGAAACTTTCAGAAATAAGCGCACTGTTCACCTAAGTCCTGCATTACATTGAAGAACACCAGCCTTGCCTACACAAAAATGGCATCGTTTTATTACTATGTTGTTAAGTAGCAATAGTCTAGTTTACCTAACTTTTTTGAGATTTTAGTCATTCACTTTACTTCGCCTAACGACTTGTCCCTAAACCTATTCAATTTGCATCCAAATACTTTCCTTAATACTATTTCAAAACTTTCTAGAAAAAAAAAATGACGTCTCCTCCTTCGTTTTTGCGGCCCCGTATACCCATAAGCAGATTCGTGTCTATTTACTCCGAGTATTTCCAAGCAAGCAGCCATGTTTTTCTTTGGCGAAATCCGACCCGCTGTTAAAATGTGTCATTGTTCCAACCCCCCTCCACTCTCCTTAAACACAATGCTGACTAGCTGCGTAATATATAACCTGTAAAGATTCACCCAACATGCAATTAAGCAAAGTTAAATACCCAAGATTATAAACACACTTCTATGTATTTAAACAGTAGAGTTTATATACATTCGACAATGGACAACTGAGATGACTTCAGGCATCAAAGTATTCCATAAGACAGCCATCGAATTCCATATTCTTCAAATAAAATGACGAAAGTTAATCTTCGTTTGTAAATGCATTTGGACTTTTCTTCTTGAAGACTTCATCTTAATGACAACCAAGACCCACTCTGATACTCTATCATGAAACTCGAAGCAAGTATCTTCATAATTGTATAGAGCCCGACTAAGTAATTTACTTCGCACTTACCCCAAAGCTCGGCTACAGTCTTTCCGACAAGTGGTAGATGAGAATGCAGTATTTTAGTCGATCATCGCTCTTCTTATTTAGCCCGGTCATGTGTGAATTTAGTCTCTTGTTAACCTATACAGGTGAGTATATTATACCTACCTTCCAGCAATGTTTATGGCATGTGGAAGGATACTGAATACTTTAAGAAATTTAAAACCCTTTTATTTTTTTTATTGTATACAAAAGATGATATTCAACAGGGTAGCTAACAGGCGTGTTGTTACTGACAATATAGTCTTCAGCCACGGACACAGCTCGCTGATTCACTTAAGCTGTGGAGGCTAGTGGATCAACCGATTCAATAAAAACACATTATCGATTTTGTTGATTTGGCCCAAAAATAGTTGATCCGTATCGGATGATCCTTCAAAAGGCACCCCGATTATAGGTTTAATCTTCATCGTTTATGACTGATAGTTCACCCCACTTCACTGTCGACTCGACCTATACTGTCAATGGTGACAATAGTTTCAGGTAGTAAAGTCCAACAATTACCAACAAACTAACCTCTTTCCACAAATTTAAGTCTTACAAGTCATTCAAGTCTTTTGAGTATTTTTTTTATACAAAAATATGCCTTCATCTTTAGGCAAACCAGAGTACGTCTTTATGGTTTAACAATTTTGACCGGAGTGAGGGTTTTGGTTGTTGTTGTTATTAGTTTTTTTTAGTCCGGCCTTAACCCTGTTATAAATCTATAAATACTCTGACGCTCTGTTGTGTGTTGGGACATCTGCACTGATTGTGTAATTGTTCTATGGGTCGATGTCTTTTGTTTATCTTGCTTGCTCAGTGTCGCATTAACACTTATAGAATCAAATCACGTTCGCCTATGTCGTGCCTTTGACAATAATAAATTACTGCCCCTTTCCCGCATGGGCGATTTTTGGCAGGGTTTAGCGCGGTTTTAGACAGAAGACAAATGTTGATGTTCCGTAGCTATTCGCAGTCCAAAGTTCAAGGTCAATTGGATATACATCTTGTAATGATATTATACAAACGCCATCAAGACGTGGTACGGCAGTGGTGTGATAGTGGCACTGAAGTGTAACGATTGTTACGACACAGTTGCCACCATTCTCTACTATAGGCTCACTTGGCTATCACCTGTGTGTAAGGCTCGACTCAGCTTCTCCAGTCAAGAGTTTTATTCCGAGCTTCTCTGCATTACAACCCTTGGCCGATTAATTACATATAAATAGAATTACAGCTACGCCCCCTGGCGGATAAAATGACCAAGTTTCGAGTTAAAGCGCTGATAACATACGTTAAATGTTATACTCAAGTTTTGACCATTTGTATAACTTTGTAAAGCACTATTGGCGTACATATGGAGCGTTGTTGTCTGTTGTTTCGCCCACTTTCTTAATTGACTATCGCGGTCATTTTTACTCTCGTAACACAACATTTGATTGTTTGCGTAGAAGTTTCCACGCATCCAATCAATCGATTGGAAGCCGAGTCCGATTATATGCGAATAATCCGCAAAGGGTTGTAATGCAGAGTAACTCGGAATAAAACTCTTGGCTAGCAAAGATGGGCTCGGCACTACTTTTGAATTTTTCGTAAGATATGACAGAATAATGACGTCAAAGGAACTGGATATTTTTTGACGTTTATTGTAGAGATCTACTATGTGTGGCGCCAACAACGCAAAGTGAACTTTGAGAGAGTGATGACGTTTGGCGTTGCACAGAGAATGTGTAGCTATGTGAAATGTCAGAATCATAATCCCTTTGTTTCTTGAGGTTCAAACATTGAATATTGTCATAAATTAATATAACTGATAATATTGTGTCATTGTTATCTGTTTGTTCCTAAAATGATATCTCAAAAGTAGTTTAAAACCGTTAGTTTTGGTTTCGTCAGCTTTTCTACCGGTGAGTCCATCGCTATGTTGAGAGCTCGGGAACGAAACGAAATAAACCACCTGCACAAAAGATTGAGTTACTAAATGGTTATGATTCGTCACGGTGTACTACAAAGTGCATAGATTGTTTTACGACGTCACTTCGTCATACTTATGATATAAAAGACGCCTGCATAGTTGTGAAGGATTGTTTTAGCAACCTCCACGCCCAATTCGCGCGCTTTTCTAAAGTTCAACATGACATGTTTTGTGTTATTTCCACCAACAAAGGTAAAACAAAAACTCGTTATTGGGGGTGTCTTTGCTGAGGTGAACCAAATGTTCTGTTGCCATTACTACATTTTCCCGAATCATGCTCATCCCCACTGGCCCCAAGTTCCTCTACGGTGTCCTAGTGTAGACCTAGCACAATGTATAGGGCTAATTCCTCCTCCTTAGCCTATTTCAACCCGTGGTGAAAGTTGGAATTTGATCCGCCGCTATCGCCGGCCTCTCAAAACATAAATCTGATTTTTCTCTGATTTTTTTCGGATGCAAAAGTGACAATAATCTAACTCTTTCTTTCTTAACTGACGTTTTAATAAAGTTTTGTTTGAGTTTCTCGACCGACTTGACACGTTTAAGTTATCTCCCATTGCAATAATAACATTAAAAACCGTCAGAAAAAAAATATTGCAAGTAGTTAATTACTAGTCATGGTTTTCAGTGTCTCTAAATAAAATCAGAAAAAAATCAGATATATGTTTTGAGAAGCCGGTGATAGCGGCGGTCGCCGGTGGATCACTTTTCACCATGTGTTGAGATAGGCATAGGCATTAGCCCTATTCATTGTGCTAGTCACACCTGTGCTTAATCTTACTTAATTCTGAATAGCAATAGCTAAATCTCTGTTTAGATATTTGACATTTAATCGGATTCAAAAGATACCAAATATTGCCTGGGTAAGGGATTGAACATACCTCCAACTTGCTTGACGTTAGACGAAAATGCAGTGGAAGTCCCATCTTCTAGATTAAGTTTTCTGATTTCCGATCGGACTGATGAGGAATAAAAAACGGCTCTACCCCGACTGTCAACAGCCAAACTTCTAATATCTGCAGGACTTTGACCTTCCGCGTAACAGTCCAGAGACTGCGGAATGCCACCATGGATGACGTTAAGGCGGTATGCGCAGATGTGTGATCCGTTTGTGAGAACGAGGGCGTGGTGGGGGACAGTGGACACCTCTGTGGAAAAACAAAATGAAATCTTGCGTTTATTTATCTGACTGCACTCTTAGACATGTAATTGTGGCTCTAATGGAACCCTTTTGGGTTCTCCAGTCATGGCTCTAGTGGAACCCCTACAACAAATGTTCCAAGTACGTATTTCTCCCTTTCTTTTTAAATCAAAGAACCGTGTTTGTCATAATGGTTCCATATGGAACTATCCTCATTTTTAAAGAGCCATCAAAGAACCATTATTTCTACGAGTGTGGCATAACGTTGTGTCAATGGTATATGACTTATATGGGTCGAGTTTGCATCGCCCGTGTTGAGTATCTTCGCAAAACAAATTTAACACATGCGTGGTTGTTTCATTCATACATTCATATTTTTCTTGTAGACCGGGATTCGGACTCGGGTATCTGGCTAGCAGGGCCAGCGCTACATCCATATGTATAGAGATATCATGTGTTCGACTGGCGGTGCTCGATGAGAAACCGGAAAGAAACCTCCCGATGTCCCTTTTAAACCTCGATCCGAAAGGCGGCCTAGAATCGAACTATGTCAAAGAAAGGCAAGGACCCCTAAATCTTTTTTATGAAATGTAGCCATTTCGAATGGCTTCCGTTCGTCCTTTACTATACGGATGTTAATAGCCTAAGTTAATTATTTAGTTATGGGTCCAGTGGCCTGAAAGACGATTAGTCACTAACACCAGATCATGTCATTAATAGCGGATTAAACAGAGCCATTCGTCAGCGTGGCATGATGTCAGCTAATAGCGGATTAAACAGAGCCATTCATCAGCGTGGCATGATGTCAGCTAATAGCGGATTAAACAGAGCCATTCATCAGCATGGCATGATGTCAGCTAATAGCGGATTAAACAGAGCCATTCATCAGCAGGGCATGATATCAGCTAATAGCGGATTAAATTGAACAGTGCATGCTTCGAGCAAGCGGCATCTAAAAACTTTAATTCTAGTGCCTTATATTCACTTAGACTTCGACTCATCACTGATATTTACCAATTCAAAAATCCACGGAGACATTATGTTCAATTGAAGAATAATGTGTTAGATAAATAAAGTTATTTCTGAAGTCATTCTTTTATTGCATGGTAAGAGCAGTTTGTCTCAATACTGGCAATCCCGTCTGTACTTAGCACTGGTGGAAAATTAACTTTCCAACATTGTGAAAACACTTCACATCTTGGTTGTACTAGTGTCGATCGTGTTGGAATACACCACCGTCAAAAAAGTGAAATACCCTTAAGCACGGCGTAAAACACATATCAATCAATAAGTTCATTGACATTGAGATTTCAGTTTTACGAGCGAAGAAAACTCGGACTTATAACCTGCCAATCTAATTAAAATAAGATCAAAATATCTCCCCGTCTTTTGTTTATAACCAATATTGGCGACAAACAACTTGAAACAATTTTTTCAGGTCATTTTTTGACCTGATTCTAATCAGATTGTATAACCTGTATATAAATAATAATATACTTTACATATGAGATAAAAGCATATTTCTCTTGGAAACAAAATGCTGTGTTACCAGGTGCTATGGTAATTATACACAATTCTAGTTTCATTGTAGACTTACGTTTACAGGACATGCCATCTCCCTGGAGCTCGAAATTCTCCTGACACAAACACGTGGGACTTCCATCTTTCTTTAATATACAATATTGACCACATTTTTTTGCTTTGCATCGTCCTGGAAATAGAAAACACAACAAATCAAAGTTCCGCAAATAAGGGGAATTCCTTGAAACCGTGAGACAGTGTTGTTTTTGGTCGGGTATAATTTTGACCAAGAAAAACTTGGTCGCTCTCCTAATCCTACTGGTCCCAGTAGTGTAAAGTTTTTTGTCAAGATATGATTTGGACCAAGAAAAAATTGGTCGAAGCTTCTTTCCAATGATGGCAGACCAAGTGTTTTTTGGTCGGGCCTTTTGACCAAGTTTCATGGACCAAGTTTGTTTTGGTCGGAGAGGGTGTGACCAAAGAATGTTTGGTCGTGGCGACCAAGTTCTTCTAACAGTGTACCATTAATTATGGGGATTTGCTGCCAGAGTCACTCAGATACTCTTTGGTCCTTTAGCTTCCAGTCTGCAAAATTTTCTGAACTAGAATCTAATCTTGACTATATTGGGAGTATTATCACAAATAAAAAATATTATTTACAAAGCTGTTATATATTGTCCTGCCTAACATGGAAATTATGCATCGTGTTTTGCAGCTTTATTTATTAAATATTCTTACCAACAATCCACAATACTGAGATGCACTTTCATCAATTTGTTCGAATTTTATGAAATTTGAAATTATAACTTTGTCACCGTCGTCCAAAGGTGTGCATAAAAAAATTGGTTATGGTAAACTTTATTCCTCTGTTATACCTCTGTATACTATTATATACTAGCTACTTAAGATTTTTGAGAACGTAGCAGAATATGCCCAAAAAAACAAATATCATCTACGCGGACAAATCACAAATCCTAACTTTCATGAGAATTTTGCAAGTATTGTACGCCGTCTATAATCGGCATCATGCCACATTGAGTTTGTCAAGTGCTTGATTCGGGATTCACGCCAGTAAAACTGCCCACAATTATTAAAGAATTTTTTTCAGAAGAAAGTTATCGTTGAATTTTGAATCCCCTACGTTTGGAGTGATTGATAATATTTCGCACCAACATCTCTTGAAAGTTTTGGGGTTTTTTGCTGCTTGGTTGGGGTTTAACGTCGTACTCAAGAGTATGTCACTTATATGACGACGGATTGTCCACTTCACACTGTTCCTTGCCTCATTACGGCGGAAAACCGGGAAGAAACCTGGTAAAAACCACCCCCGCGTTTGCCGGAGTCACATCTGACTCACTCATATACCTGTTGGTCGACAGACGGACTCGATCTCGTGAACGGTAAATTGGAGTAGAATTAGTAAGCGAACACGCTAACCACTAAGCCACGGCCGCGGGCCTTGGAAGTTTGGAGTACTGTATACCTGTGAAATGTTGCGGCGCTGTGAATTGCCTTTAGTCAGACTATATTACACACAGTTTGCTCTTATGCGAACAAAGTTAAAGATGTTGGTTTATGTGTCGTGTAAGTTACCTGTTTTATTTACCTGTTCTAAATTTGTCTATGAGCTCACCGGTGAGTTACTGTATTTATATAAACATATTAAATTTTACCTGTTTTACAGAGATTAAATAAAAATTTCATGCTTGCATGAAATATACTGGTGTTTGTTTGTTTTTTGGATAACTTTAATATCGAATTAACTTTTAAATAACAAGAATTCTTTGGTTGAAATATGACTTTAGATTGGCCAGAGGTTGATGCCAAATGGCTCTCCGGTCTAACCGACCACTTTTCGCCAAACCAATTTAGTCGGACCATCCACATAATTTTTGGTCACGTGACCCTTGGCCGTTTCCACCAACCAAAATTGTTCGGAGGCCTGATACAGATATCATTTCATTTAAATATTAGATTGCCTAGCTTACCTGTGAGTTTGATAAATGTATAAACCTATCATAATAGTCTTTATTTATGAGCAGTAGGTGAGACCACAGGCCCAAATACATGCATATATATAGTTGTACAAACATGGAGACAGTATAACTATGTATTTACCATCTTCCATGTCGGACAAATTTCCAGTAATTAATTATTTAATTATCTAACAGATTGTTTCTCTTAATCAAAGCTAGATAACAGAACCGTGATAGT
>JAQQZZ010037298.1:0-10520 GCA_030265115.1 Mopalia vespertina | reverse complement strand
TAAAAGTGTATCTAATTGAAACAGTGAAAGCTCTCTTTGTTCTATAATGATAACGATTGTGAAATGAATTTACAGACCCGCAACCGTAAAATATCCTTCTATACATTACGTGATTTGCTTTAACGTGACGTCGCCTAATTGGAACGATAGTTGCATGGGAGTATCTATGAATGGACAGATGTTTGTGACATTTAGTTGAAAAGTAGAAATACCTCAAAGCTACACTGCGATTAATTAATCAATGGGGTTGGATTGTGTGACGTGTGCACAGTAGCCCAGTGCTAATCAAGTTACGCCGAGGTACAGGATGTATCCGGATATACATGGAATAGATCGTCTGGCCGAGTTCCGCTTTCCGGGCAATGGCTTCTTATCTTTTACAGACACACAATACAAGCTAATGCTGTTATCATATATAATTTACTTATTCAGCCAGCCTGTTTCTTCATTCTTAGATAATCGTTCTTCTTGCGCATGGTTTATATGTCTTTCTCACGAATACATTAAAGCGGATGTCTGGGGTAATATAACCCGTGTATCAATTAAAATGATACCATTTAACATACTGAAACTTGGAGTGGAATTATCATTTGTTCGGGGTTATTTTATATTTAAGGAGGACAAATATATACCTCACAACGACCACTGGTAGTGGCCGTTTTGGGTGTGGTTCTTTGCTCATGACGTAACGTGACTTTACACACTTGTCGCATGCTAAGTAGGCTCGCTGAATAACCTTGTCAGCTGACTGGGTCTTGTGACTAGTGTGAAAAGAGGGCGTTGTCCCAAGAAAAAAGAGTTGATTGGTCAAAAGTGGTAGAGCTCTTCTGTTTGCTTTTCAAAGTAAAAAGGCATGGCGGTCTGGAGGAGTTTGAATCGCGTATTGATGACATATGCAAAGACAACAGCCCACGAGTAACATAGGCCTGCTAAAGTTGCACCAATTAGATTTTCTGTAATGGTGTATTCGATATTTTCGTAAAAAAAAGTTCTGCACGAATTATGTCCCCTTGGGCAAAGTGTTTGTCAAGTACAGATCATTGATGGCAACCGTCGCCATCTTACTACCTCCATCATATATATGCGTTGGCCATAAACCAGGGCCATGTTTGTTGTGATATTCGGTAGATAGCCATAAATTACGCCGTCGTCGTTAATTAATTGGTCATTTAGAACATAATATTTCTTCGTTTTGGTGTGTTTAGAAGAGTAACGTATGAAATGACATGAAGCATTGGTTTATTCTGAACCCATACCCAAAACCTTGTTTGCTACATATTCATAACATGCTTTCTATACTCTACATAGTCATTACTCTTTCTCCGGATGTCTGTAGGTTACCCATTATAAATCTCTGAGAGTTTATCTAGAATTCATTGGTTTTAAGTAATCTACACCCCTGTGCCAGTGTCATGAATTTTCAGAAATATATATATATAATAATCAGATATCAAAACAGAAATTCATTGAGAATTAAAGGCGAGGTTGTGATTCCATACTAAAAATTACAATTAAAATACTAAAAGACATATCTTACAATATATACTTCAGTTTCATAAAAAGATGTAATGAGAGAAGCTATTAGACAATAAAAAATATTTTTAAACTAGATCAATTCGTTCGGCCCTTGTTTTAACAAAGACATTTATCTGCGCATAGATAGGGCTTTGAAAAGGAAAACCGATCAATGCCTTGCTTAGTATAAATCATCTCAGTGTAAACAAAAATAACTTCAAGTAGAACTAGAGCTGTAGCGACAGCTATAAAGGATTCCGACAACTATTTTATTGTGTATGACGTTTAAATTCGACCAATGTTAATTACAATCGATCACAAAGGCCATAAAAATACCAGACAAAGTTATTTCCCATTCATTGTGGCTTATCCTAACTTCCAGCTTCATTTACTATCTTTTCGCCATTATCTTAAAGATGAAATTATGGAAAAAATACTACATCAAATTTGTGATCATCAGTGAAACGTTGTTAGACAATCTACACAACAAAACTAGTTGTTCAAAATTTTTAGCTCAATTTAGTATACTGCAGTAGCAGTAACAATTTTTGTAAAAAAAAAAACAGAAAAAGTGTAAAATTGCTTATATTTTCAACAATTCTTCTGCGATAACGTTCACTTTTTAACATTATACTAATAAGGGTGGTATAAATCAGATACCAGCCTAAGTTTTTTTGCAATTGGGCACAAATAAGGATACATGTGCCAGGAGATGCATAATGACATGTAAATAAGGAATTTTAAACTATAAATGACGTCACAACGACTTCGTGAAGGTGACGTCACCTTTTTTAAAAATTGTAAATAACGCAAAAAAATATTGAGCGTAGACAAAAATGGATAACATTTTTAGGCTCTAGACAATATCCCACATTTAGAACCATCCTTGTTTTGGAAAAGAACGACGAAAAAAATCTAATTTTTTTTCAATTTTGATGACGTTATAGCAAATTTCCTCAATTTTACAACAACGGTAACATCGCCCGCAAACTTAAAAGCCCAAGAGCCACTACACATGCAACTAAAATTTGAAAGCAATCTGAGCAGCGGTTCTCTACAAGAAGACGTTTTTGCCAAAACACCAAATTGTGACGTCACAGGTTAACAAGGTCAAATGTAAAAATCCGTTACGTTAAAAGATGTACCAAGTCAAATGGTTAATACATGCCAACAATCAAAGTTACAGCCCAGGCAGTTAGCGAGAAATTCGACTTAAAAAAGGTGGTATAATAATAAGTTATAGTCGGCAATGTTGTGACACACTGTAAGAATTGAAATATTTAGTTGTTTTTTACAAAGACCAAAGATCCAAACAAAAACATTAAAGAGCCAGTAGTCAAAGAGTATCGCAAATTAACTGGGCGTGATTGTGGCTTCGTTGGTAATTACATGTTTTGCAATTTTAATTTTACTTTTGAAAATTAAAGAACCATTGAATTAAATCACGCCGGATTAGTTAAAGGCATGATTATGCTTAACCTTTCATCATGTGTTTTGTACTTTCTGTTGACAACCTAATAATCTTTGCTGAATTGTCTGTCTCGTATCCGCTGCACCTTAATAAGATAAATCTACCTGGGGGTGATAGTGACATGTAATTACGCTGTGTGTTATAACGTACAGACGCGGCCTGGGGAAACGTACTTCAAAGGACTTTCTAGAAATACCACTATCCTTGAGATATTTATGGGAAAACAGAAATACCTGAGAGCTAAAATTCTGATTGGCTAAAAAACTGATAATGTATTGGCCAAGCTACCGAGTGCCGTATAGAACAGTTCACAGATTCGCCGTGGTATAACCGAGTGCAGCTCATAAACACAGTTCCAACGTTCCAAGAGTTATAATCTATCAGCATTTCCATCACCCAATTAAAACAATAGATTTTATGAATACCTACACACCAAAATATAACCATAATGATAACTGTTATACTTATCTATTACAAATGTGTACAATGTGATAGGACAAGAAATGGTAAATAAGTTTCAACGTAATCTAGAAGCGTCTTTCGGATTCCAACACAATACTAATGGTGGATTTACTATCTATATTCGAATTAAATCACGGATAGATATTTGATACTAAAGCAGACCGAAGCAGTGATTGTGTGGAGGTTAGGTTTAATCCTACGTCCTGACAAATACCTTGACACATTTGCGCAATCGCCTATTTTTTTAATTATTATTAAAAGCCAAATAAATAGCCTATCCGCATAACGTATACCGTATAGACTGGAGGTTAGCTATTTCCAATACGGCACCGCTCTATAGCTTTAATGTAATATTAAATCGGGCCTACATAAACTAAATGTATATGCACATAAAACTGTTTAATATATGAACTGCCAATATTTGTCACACAAAACTTAAAGCAGACATTACACGTCATTATGAAAAAACACGATTTTAGCACTCATATTTAAGTTTACTCTTCGGTTCAGCCCAATACAAAGCCCTGTCAGAGGCTGGTAGATCGGTATTTTAAAAACAATACAGTAACATATCTGACGTTGTTATTTGTTATTCTGCACATCAAAATAACAGTATTTCGCCTACCTCTGAATTTCCTCTCCGACGTTCAAATCGCTTTATGTCGAATCTATCTACCGAGCAAAATCAACCTCGCATTTTGCACTTCTGTCGAAGAAGTGCAATGGCAAGGGCGACAACTCTCCGGAAGAGAAACCGCTTGCGACTGATGCCAACATCAAAATTGTATAAGTCGAAATGAGTTTCCCCCTGTGCCGTCACGCGATTTGAACGTCGGAGAAAAGTTCGGAGGTAGGCGAAAGAATGTTAATGGTATTGTGTAGTGTACAACAAAAATCTAAGAAAAAAACACAGATATATTGTTTTTTATCGGAGTTAGCGGAGCATCCATTTCCAGCCTCTAACATGGAGTTATATTGAACCAATGAGTCAGGGCCTGTATTCAAAAAGCTACTTAAGTATTTCTTAAAGTTAACTTTTGATGGTCTGTAATGAAATATAATCAGTGAAATTAATAAAATAAAAAAAGACCCTAATTATTTCACAGTTCAATGTCATGTGATAGATGACTGCGATATTTGATAAATGCCTGAGAGTTTGCCGATGAACGAATACCCTTATACCTGTTAACCTGTCTAAAAATCGATAATATGGATTAGAAAATTGCCGCTTACCTACTTTGAGCCATTCCCATCAAGTCAAAGGGGTACTAATTATCTCAGATGAGATAATCTGGAAACCAGTTTAATGGCATTTAGTGCGGTAATTTTAGTCAAATCATGGAGCTATAAAGCTTTTAAAACTCCATGGTCAAGTTGCGTGTTACTTGAAATAACTATATAAAATCCATCTTAGTCGATAAAGAACTCTAGAGCAAGCTGTAGTTCTGCTATATTCAACTTTAAATCAGTTGTCTGTCCAATTTGACCACTTATTCAACGGTCCATTGAGGAGTAAACTGTACAACAACAACAACACAAATATAAGTTTACGCGCTAGAACCGTCACAGAACTGAGGGGCAACACTAAGATGATTGGTTATCGCTTCGCTGCTTTGCGTCTTGTGATTGGTTATTGACAGTTACGTCAAAGGGGAAGGGGAAGAGAGGTTCTTTATCCATTGAGCAACCATGCCGCCATAAACATGCGAGGGTTGATATGTTAAAGAATCTTGTTTTTAAAATGAGAGAGAAATGCGCCCCAGCTGAAATCAAATCCTTCAGCGATTGCTTCAGTCTAGTAAATAGTCATTATTTTTCATCACATGAAGAAGTGCAAAAAATTTTGGAAGACACTGATTTAATTTTAAATAAATGTCACAGCCACCAGGGAAGAATAAATTGGTTTAAAACATTACATAATCTGATTTTTTTAGTATAACCATACTTGAGCTGGTGCTTGTTTTTTTCAATCCAGCAGTTAGTCCAGCACAGAAACAGGTATGGCAAGCCGTGTTATCAATTCTATCTTTATAATACATATGTTGAATTCTTTTTCACATATGTGAAATTCTTTTTCACATGTGAAATTTTTATGCACATATGTGAAATTCATTTTCACATATTTAAAATAAATGACTAAATTTTACATTTGTGAAAAAGATTTTCACATATGTGAAAAAGAATTTCACATATGTGAAAAAGAATTTCACATATGTGAAAAAGAATTTCACATATGTGAAATAAACATTCAGTTTACATATATTATAATAATTTTTCCTATGTGAAAAACAATTCAACATAAGTGAAAACGAATTCGACATATGTCGAATAAACGTTTATGTTACATATGTGGATATATTTTTCACTTATGTAAACTAAAAAAAGTGAGTAGAATCCTTTTATAGGTATATGAAATCCAATCATCCAAGACAGACTTCTCCCTCACAGCCTATTCGGCAATAAATTTGCGCCGAAACTAAAATCTGATCAGAAGCACATCCACCCTCTGCGTTTCCCAAAGTATTTGTTATTTGCTGGTGAACAATAAATCTAAGAAACTACATTTCTTTTATAGGACTATAATTGCGACCGATTTCGTATTGAGCCTTAACGCCTGATTCAGTGGAAAATAAACTGATGTAGACTACAATAACAATACTGAATAGTTTGTCACCGTAATTGTCATTTTTCAGAATATAAAGTATGGTTTTGTGTTTCATGCGTTGTTAGACTGTAAATATATGCGAGTGAAAGTCGCTCTTGGGCTTTTGGCAGTCTGCGCTTTGCTTTGTTGTTCTTGTAATCTCGTTGCAGCGTAACCTTTCCTGATCAACTGTCTCGATTTGGGAGTGTGCCCTGCTGAGGTTAAACTTGCACAGCATGTGCTCTCGCTTAGTCTGTCAGTGGAAATTCTCATATCGTCCTTGCATTCGTCTTGAAAGTCGACACAATACGATAGGAGCACAAACGAAGGTTGGATGCGGTCCTTTGCTGTGGGGGAAAATCGTTCAGCAGTATTTTTGAAAAGTGGAACTGTTTTATACACACGTAAAATAAAAGTTTATTTTACTTAAGCAAAAATCTTTTTCACATATGTAAAAAAGTAAGGTTTTTTAGGTTTATTTTACTTATTTGAAAAAGACTTTCACACTTTCAAAAGACAGTTGAAAAGAATTTTACATATGTTGAAGAGAATTCTACATATGTCAAATAAATTTTTATTTAACATTGTAAAATTGTTTTTCATATAAGTGAAAATGTTTTTAACATAAGTAAAAAGGAATTTCACATTTGTGAAAAAAGAATTGCGCATAAGTAAAATAAAAGCATAACTAATTTGATATATGTAGAATAAAGCCGTTTTATCACTTCTAAAATGCCCACTCTGTTGAAAACATCCTATATATTCCTTCAGTTAACAACTCTTCAATAAGTGTTTAATAAAATGATGGGTATTCACCTCGCTGAACAGATGACAGTAGAGGTTTACTTTTTGATGCAATACTATCCTTGGGCTTCTATCCTTTCTGTTTAACACATCAGAGTGTCTCATGCCGGAACTGTCCAAAAAGTTCAAGGTGAAGCTATTATTCCAGAGTAGTTGCCACATGCAGAGTGGCTATACCCAGAAAGCATTTATCATTTCTTAAACTATCTGTACAAGTGGGCACATGGAGTATACCACGCGAACTTGATCACCAACAGACTATGTCAAATTGGGTTTTTGATTTGAGTTTATCGGTTTTTTTAACAACCAATAAAATAAAAGTGATAACATCGAAGGTGATAGTACAATACTTGGCGGGAATAAATCTCGGTGGAGCTTGTTCTATATCTTAAAGAGAGGGAAATAGATAATAAATGGAATGGCATGGGCTATATAACTGATGGAAAGAATAAACAAAAAATCCCAAACAAATAAAGTTGGGAAAAAAAATAAAATAACAATAGGTATCCAGAGCATGGAAGTGATTTGCAGTAAGAGATATAATGAAAATTATATCAAAGAAATCGCGTTATATACAACACGATTTGAATTCTTAACCATTCACTGGTTGTAAACTATACCACGTATGTGCAAAGGCTGGATTTTTTTTTTTTTTTTTTTTTTGTATTGTAAAATACACTAGTTGAGCACAATTTCGTTTCGGACAGTTCCGTCGGACAATCACTCGGCTTTTTCCATGTACATTACAAATACCTGGGAGTTGAATGGTCGACTTACTATGTAATCAAGCGATATCCTGCCATAAAGCACGTAACGGATAAACATAATAATTCAACATATTTTGGAGTTTAAATCACATTTAAATGGACTGCCATACATTTGTTCATATAGCATTTGCTGTAAATAGACAACAGTGGTATTTGAGTGTTATTAAATAAAATTTAGTCTCGTAAGCATCATCAAAGGTTTAAGCAAATTCAAAGAATATAAACCGAGTCATTTCCTTTTCTTGGTGACCCGATCTACATCCAGGGCTAGACAACAATTAGAATGAATGAGATCGTTCCAGCTTTCAGACAAACAAGATAACCGTAGCGCAAACTAGTGAGTACATTGCTATTGCTGATGATTACTTAATTAACAGGTAAAACAACGTATATAGCGTGATAAATGATTCAAAGAAAATTCGGACACATCAAGACGTAACACAGCATACCAATCGAGCGATCTATACATATTTAAGTCAGCTTTAATCTGCAATCGTTTGCATTTTGTTGGTTCGTTTGAGTGAATTTGGGTCGTTTCGGTTGGGCCGCTTTATCATTTCAACTGTTCTTCTTTCCATTAAGAATAGCCAAACTACTCATCATCGTAAGTGATCAGCCGTTAATACAGAAAATAACCCTATCTCAACCACTATGTTTCATACCAGGCCTTGTTCACAAGACTCGGTGTCTTTCTGTTCCGTGTTCATTATCTTCAGACGGATGTATCGATCCTGGTTCCAGACGATGGAAAACGTGGAAAAACTACCGAAGTCTAATTACAAAATATTACAGACCTCCACACGCTAAGAACTCTTTCTTATAGCGTATTTTCTTATCACTAAAAGTTTCAAAAAAACTTTATCCAATTTCCGAGGCTTTTATTTTCGTCACGAACGAGAATATAGTCGGTCCTAACCAACGTTTATTTACACTTTATAGCTAATACATTCCCACTTTGTTATCTCGGCTTTGTGACGATCTTGTTTCTAATAATTCCAAACATTAGTGAATAAAGTGCTACTCGTATTGCATTAATAATCGTAAATGCGTGACCAACCTCGTGGTAGCATATATGTAGAAATAACGCTGACATTAGAGTATAACCATTAATTGCGAGCTATATAAACCAAAATATTGAACCACCATGTATCCGTGTGTATCTTTTATTGCAGTTGTAAGTTTACTCTACTTTGTGAAACCCATCAGTGGGAATAATGCTATATTGACTATGGTTATGTATTACGACATTGAGCATATTATTTCACACGCCAGTAATCTCTGAGGGTTACGGGATTAACGTAGTCGCTATGGGTGGCGGGGGGGAATGGTAGAAGAGGGTAGGCGTTGGTTATCAAGGACCGTGTGTCATAAACAATCTTGTTCAGACATGTTCAGAGATTGTTAATAATAAACAGTAACGGATTCTTTCCGTGTCTGGATTTGCAACTAAGGTGAACAAACCAGGTAATGTATAAAAATAGAGAACAGTCTGAGCATTGTATCAGAGTCTTCAAATTTTCAAACCTACACGTACATTCACGGTAACAACAACAACCGCCATTATGAGAGAAATCGTCCACCTTCAAGCTGGCCAGTGTGGAAACCAGATTGGAGCTAAGGTAAAATTTTCATCTTACAGTTAACCTACTTTTAAGTTTAAGAAACACATCAATAAAACCAGATCTGATTTCGTTTTTTTTCTAACATCTAGTCATAAGTAGAAAGGCAATCTGTCCCGGTGTTAACGTAGACTTTGGGTTTTGACTTGTCGTTTTATGACCTTCACACAAAACTATACCTTTGACAGAACACATGTTATTAGCGAATTCGACACATGATAACATGTAAAGGTGACGAGAACGTATATCGATATTTGTCCAATATACAGTACCTGTAAAACGAAATCCATGTATAATGTATTCTATACTTTCAGTTCTGGGAGGTGATCTCTGATGAACATGGCGTTGACCCCACCGGAACTTACCACGGTGACTCAGATCTCCAGCTTGAGAGAATCAATGTATATTATAACGAAGCCACAGGTGAGAATAGTAACTTGAATATAATGCCATACATCATGATCACGTGATATTGACACCACGGTTAAATGTTAGGAGAACCTAACCAGTGTTCCTTTCGTCGAAATTTGACTCTGTGGTATTGGTTTGCCAAATAAGAACAAACGTTCTGTACAGATTAGCAGACATGTTATTTGTCTATTTCATGTGTGTGTGTGTGTTTTTCATTTGTCCATCAAACAACTTTGGACATGAATCCGTCTTGCGACATCTTTGTCACTACGTTTAGTTTCAATTCGTTTGGCGGGAAAACTTTGACCCTTCTATTAACAACCCAATTTTTGTTCGGAGATGGAGGGGGGGTGCTTGAGGGGGAGGGGTGAATAAGTAGACAGACTTATACAAAAAGTCAACTTATCTTCTTTCTCAGACCATAAACGCTCCATCGAATATAGGCAAGCGCTATACTACATTGGTTAAATATCATAAAGTTTAATGCAGTCTTTCATTTGGTGTTGTCTACCCCTAAATTTGATCAAATTCCAACATGTGGATGTGTGTTCTACCATATGACTTTATAAGGTTCAGTGATATAAGAGAAGGGATTAAGATTAAAAGCAATAGCTCATTCAATCATCCTATTGTTTTTTAGGAGGAAAATATGTTCCCCGTGCCGTCTTGGTTGATCTGGAGCCCGGTACCATGGATTCTGTCCGTTCTGGTCCATTCGGTCAAATTTTCAGACCAGATAACTTCGTGTTTGGTCAGAGTGGTGCCGGAAACAACTGGGCTAAAGGTCACTACACAGAGGGAGCTGAGCTGGTCGACTCGGTTCTCGA
>JAQQZZ010037287.1:0-10521 GCA_030265115.1 Mopalia vespertina | reverse complement strand
ATAATGGGGGGGGGGGGGGGGGGTAAATTTTAAAGCAGGTAACTGCTTCTTGTTGCCCTGGTGCTCTTTGAACTTCATTCCCAATGGCTCCATTCACACACTGAGTGACATTTATAAGCTACAGTACAACATAAAACCCTAATCAACCGTATAAACAAGCAAACCTATACCCCACGCCATTGCATTAATTATACTACTTAATTGGAGAATCTAACCCATTTAATTATTTGACAATACGAGTAATCAGTACAAAGGGAGTATATGGTAGATGTATATCGTTGTAGGAAATCAGCCTCATTATGGAGTCTTGTGTTGTATTAATTTTAATTAATCTCGTCATTTTGTGAAAGAAGTCCTCAACAATTCTTTCCATACTTGTATTTGCAATTTGTGAAAAATCTTTTTACATGTATTTGAAAAGTTCAACAAAATTGTTCAATAGCTTTCATTCAATTCACTGAACATTTTTATATTTTTTGTGTGCCCATTAACTTTTGGGTTACTGTAAGTGAAATACACTTAGTACGTCGTTAAACACCAATCAACCGATTTGTCAATCACTTTTGTAGTTGTAGTAACTGTTGACATGCATTGTTGTAATATAAGTGAAATACCCTTGAGCACATTGTTCAAAACAAATTAATTAATCAATCATTCTTATGTAATAAATGAATAGTTGCCAAACTTGACTGGCTTTCACACCGTTTTGTTTTATATATTGTTACGAAAAAAAATTTAAAATATTTTTGGACATATAGCTTGTGATGAATTTTTATCTCTTGAACATTTTCTCAAAACCATTTTTTGAGGTATGAGAAGTGACTTTTTCATGTTTAATTCTCAATAAAAATCTTCTTTAAATGATTATAATATCTTGATTATGGTAATGAGCATAATTAATATCAGAAGTAACCCTTTAACCTTTAATTCTGAAAATAAAATTCTCATTCTAATGACTTGGATATTTTCATTCTTCAACAAATATGAGAAGACACTTGTTCATGTTTAATTCTAAACATATATTCTCATTTAAATGTGTATAATATTTTAATGAGTATAATTAATGTCAGAAGTAGCTTTTTAATCTTTAGTTCTCCCTTAAATGTCTGCAGTGTCTTGATTTAGTAAGGAGTATGCTATGAGAACAAGCTGTGTTGTAGCCAGACCACCAAGCCCCCAAGCACAGTGTACCCACACGGACAGTATGGTTTCAATCAAATTGCTTTTAGTTTAAGTATGGTATTCATTTCAGTTGGCTGGGTGTTAGACTGGCACAAAATGACCTGACACATATAGAGACTAGCTAAGTTTATCACTGTTGAACTTTTGTATATTAAAGAATGTTTCTGACTGTACATGTATTATATATATGTTCTTGGACCATTCAGTACTACACAAGCCCAGCTGTTTTGAAATGTCTTTCTATTGTGTCTTTGAGTCATCCTGTTTTGTCATTGTTAGTTGCCAGTCATGCTGATGGCGGTTTCCTTTAACCAGTGGCCTGGCGCTCCGTTATGTGAGTGGAATAACCTTGAGTACAGCATAAATCCACAACCAACCAAACAAATTTACCATCAGCTTGAAGCCAGATATATATGTCTGTTCTCCACAGACCATGGCCATCTGGCACAGGGAATTATAATGTTCTCAGCATAGTTATTCTGTTATAACTCAGCAGTGGAGGATCATTTAATTTCCAATAAAAGTGTTTGTTTGCTTGATTGGGGATTAATGCCGTACTTAAGGTTATTTCACTCTTATGTCAGACTGGGTACATGCCCAATGGCTAAAGGAAACCACCCTTGATGCCACTGGCAACAAACAAACAAACACAACCAATACATAAACAAATACAGGACAATCCCAGGATGTAATACAAAGACATCACAAACAGATCCACTTCATGTTACCCCTTAGCCCTGTAGGCAACAGGACACACCCTCCCAACCCTCCGATGTACTTTGGTTGAGGCCAGTTTTTGACCCGAGATGTAAAGGGATTGATCAATTGATTGCAGTTTTACGCCATGCTTAAGGGTATTTCACTTATATGACAGTGGTGTATTCCAACAATAATTGACACTAACACAACCAAGATGTGAAGTGTTTCCATAATGTTGGAAAGGTCATTTTCCTCCAGTGCTTAGTGAAAATAGCATTGCTTCGCTTCAAACAGACTACCCTTAGCCAGAGGGTGGAGATGTACAGAGAAGTTTTCCCATGATTGAATTGTGGTTAAATACTATGTCACGGTACAATTAAAGAAACATAAAAAAAACTTTTCACAGACCAATTCCCAATACATGTAGTAAGCTGTTATCTCAAACTAGCATGTGACCATTTTGGAACCCTTGAAACCTCCATGTAATAAAGATTTCAATATCCACCATTTTATGTAAAAGTTTGAAATTATTTTATCAATTTTGCTGCATTGCAAGTGGTTAAGGGGGGGCAAAGGGTATGAAATCCCAGTGTGTCAAGTAGCTACTGGGGGCAAATTCCTCCCAGAACCATGGAGGGTCACATAATTTTCCTTAAGTCATTCACAGAGTTGATCATTTTTCGCCAGTTGGTAGTAAGGTACATGTAGATGTATTCCAAATTAAGCCCAGCAGTCGGTAGATGAACTTTGTGGGAATCCTTCTTACCATACAGGCCACCTGTGGAGTTATCGTCAGCCTGAGTAGGGCAGTGCTCCAGGCAGAAGTATTTTCTCCACTGACCCTAAATCCCTTAGCCTGGTGAGTCAGTGGATAAGACCTGGGTACATTCTGGCCTTGAAGATCACAATAAATCTTGACAAGGTAGATTGTTTCTAGCAGGTGCTGCTCTGGGAAATCTTACCTCTGAATATACTTACTTACATGCATATGTATTACTTTCCAGTGTGTCTGCACCAACCCATAATGGCTGACTTGTGGTTATTTATGTGTGGTTGCTGCAGGTAAGGTAAATGCACAGTTTCCAAAAGTCTTATCAGCATAATTAAACTGATTGCAAATTTCTCCAACTCTTAGGAGAAGAGTAGCAATGCTGCCTTAACTTAGCACTGGAGGAAAATTAACTTTCCAATAAGTGTCAATTATTGTTGGAATACATTGTCATTATATAAGTGAAATACCTTTAAGCATGGCGTAAAACACCAATCAACCAACCGACCATACAACTCTTAGGACAGGTAGTGAAGCATTGTTGTCTTTGGTTAGTACTGGAGCAAGATTAACTTCCCAGCTTACAGAACATTTCACACCCAGGGTGGTTTCCTTCGCCGATTGGGCTGGCATGCTCTCATGTAAGAGAAATCAACTTAAGTATGGTGTTAAAACCTCGATCAAACAAACACATTTTAGCGTTGTATTTGTGTCAGTTACCACCATACAAGGGCTTAGGCAGAGGGGTGTCCATGCTTCCTTTGGACGCCCTGAATCGATCAATTGCTTCATTTTGGACACCCTGTTTTAAGAAACTTTAACATGCGGGAGATCCGGAAACTGTAAAAATTATACACCCAATTACTTAAAAAGTGAAGCAAAATGACCATTTTGGACACAATACTTTTGATTTCTGGCTAAGCCCCAGCCGCCATGAGATAAGTGAAATACTCTTGTTCATGTGCATGCTTGTAGGTAACTCAACCAATAATCAACTTTTATATACTACGGCAGACTATATTGTAGGGATATTTCCATGTTTATTGCGAGATTTCTTTCTCTTGTTCCACGGTCAAGCCTGCACATGTGGCTATGCTAGATTATCCCAGAGAGTTGAAAATGGCCTGAATATTTTCTTAAGAAAAAATTTATGCAGGACGATTTTATATAGTGTGAAGAAACACAAAAGTTTTTGTTAAAAGATGTCTACAAATTCCTGTATTTTAAGAAATACAAAAATGCCAAACTTTTACTGAAGTCTCAATTTACATGTGTATGGGTGAAGTATGTCCGAAGAAACTGTTTGGTGTGGGACAGAAGCCAAACCTACAAATCTGTATTACAGACTATGTTTCGAGGGAACTTCTTGTGATATGAGGGCAACCTAAAGCTGGTCTGTTGAGGGGGAATTTTGTCTTATTTCTGGTGGCCATCTGTCTAATGCCAGTTTGTTAGGGGCAAAGCAATTCTGTCTTCACCTAGCACTGGAGGAACAGTTACTTTCTAACTAAAGAAATACTCCACGTTGTATGGTTGTACTGGTACATGGACAAATTACTGTTGAAATACGCTCCACGTCATCCAGTTTAACGGAAATTCCCTTCACCATGTTATAAAACATCAATCAATCTGAATGTGTATACTTATTTTTTAAAAAAGCTACTGTCTGGGGATGTCTACTAGTACAGTTACTTAAGTAGATTCACTTAGTACAACTTATAAACAACACAAAATAAAACACTGTCTTATCTAGCGTTTACCATTATACCGAAGATGGAATAATGTTATTGAGAAAGCTTTACTACATCTATTTGTTGCCTTGGTGTGTGGTGTCTGTATTGCATCCTGTTTTAGTCCTGTCCCCTCTTTGTTTGTTGGCAGTGTGTCGAGGGTGGTTTCCTTCATCCATTGGGCTGGCACGTCGTCATATAAGTGAAATACCCTTGAGTACGACATAAAACCCCAATCAAACAAACAAACTATATCTTATGATGTACAGAGTTGTTGTTTTTTTGTAGAGTTATTCATAACAAGTCCTCCAGATTCCCCAGTAAAAGAACTCTGGCTTTTAAGCTTATACAACTTTTTACTTTTAACAAAATGCTAAACTTCAGTCCCTGTACTACAAGTACTGAAGATGGTTTAAACACTGAAAAAAATAGTCAACAATGAATTGTTCATCAGTTTTTGGAGTTGTCATATGAAACTTTTCCGTGGAAATTCAAATATCAGTCCCTGTACAGATCTTCATTGGAAGCACCTGTCTCTGTTACCTGATTGCAGTATAAAGAGTTTGTGATGCTCCAGTGGTCAGTATTGGCTTAGTGGACAATGGCTATTTAATCTGACCACACACATCTAAACACACCATGGAGTTAGCATGGCTGTCTCTCTTGTTCTGCTTTCAATGTCCAACTGTATATGTGGGTTTTCATTTCACACCTGTTAAGCATGTGAATGATCGTTGAACATGTTGAATGGAGAAATCTGTTCACATATATTTAGGATTGTGAATGGCTGGTGCACTTTAAACTGGCAGTCTCAGTTTCTGGCATAGGTTACTTTCTCAAAGGCAATGCATATCTTTTGGTTTTATTTAATCTCTGCCATACCAAAAGAGGGGAAAATTTGATTTTGGGGAAATTAAAACCGAGGTTTAGCCAGAAATGAAAAGTATGGTGTCCAAAATATTCATTTTGCTTCAATTTTTTAAGTAACTGGGTGTCCCAGTTTTACAGTTTCCCTATCTCCTCAATCTTCAAGTTTCTTAAAACAGGGTGTCCGGATGAGGCAATTTTTCATTTCAGGGTGTTCAAAGGACGGGTGGACACCCCTTTGTCTAAGCCCTTGGGCTGACACTCCATCATGTGAGTGAAATACATGTTTAACCCTAATCAAACAAACCAACACAGCTTCAACTAAATGAGTAAATTTATTGTATACTGAGTGACCACAGAGGGACTGCAACGACAAATATCAGACAAGTGTATTTTTTGCCATGCAAGCCAGAACAGATATTGAGGACTTGGGTAAAGGAAGTTTTAACAGCTACAGATGTGAAAGAGAGTCCTTTTTCAGAAATAAGGGAATTGGAGAAAAAGTAAAAAAAAAATTATTTAAATTTTGTCACTGTGATGCTCAATTTTGATGCCAGTGAATTCAATTCTGTTGCAATACAGCCCAGACCAGATATTGATGGTGTATGTCCTGCAGGTTTTATTGTCTGCACTTTAAAAGGGAGGCATTCGTCTTAGAAACAAAGATTATTTAAGTTTTTTTGTTTGAAATCTGTTGCTGTAAATCACATCTGATGCCATACAGACCAGATCACTGTATGTCAAGAAAGTTCTACTGATTGCCACAGTTTAAGGGAGGCATTTATTTCAACTATAAAATAATTAGAGAAAAATTACAGTATTCTGTGTCAAATTATGTCGCTGTGAAACTTCAGTCTGGTGCCATACAGGCCAGATTAGCGATTGAAGGGGTGTGTCAAGGAAAGTCTTTTGACTGCCACATTTTACATGAGGCCATTCTTTTAGCTAAAATATAATAAAAGAAAAACTGCAGTGTTTCTGTGTCAAATTATGTTGCTGTGAAGCTTAAGTCTGGTGCCATACAGGCCAGATCAGCCATTGTAGGGGTGTGTCAAGGAAGCTCTTGTGGCTGCAATTGTTTAAGGGAGGCATTTCTTTTAGCTAAAATATAATTAAAGAAAAACTACCATAGTTCTGTGTCAAATTCTGATGCCCTGGCGCTCATGTCTGATGTCATAAAGGCCAGATCAGCTATTGAAGGGGTATGTCAAGGAAGCTCTTTCGGCTGCAACTGTTTAAGGGAGGACTTTCAGACATATTATAATTAGGGTAAAGCTACAGTATTTCTGTGTCAAATGCTGATGCCACGAAGCTCAATGGCTGAGAGCAGGAAATGTTGAAGACATTATTTATTTATAACAGTAATCCGTTTATGTGGAAGTTCAGTAGGACACAAACCAGGATGTGAATTAGAGCTGTGGGTGGATAACCATATTTTGCTGTGCTGACAAATCCATGATTAAGAAATAAACGTAAGAGTTAGTGGGAAACCCAATTTGTGGGGAACTTGGCTTATATGTGTACCACATGTTTGGAATCAGACCAGGGCATAATAATCCGTATCCAAATAGAAAATGGTCTTTTAGAAGAATTAAAACACTTTACTCAGTATGTTTTTTTAAGTTATCTAAAAGTCAACCGACATTAATTACAAAAATATAGGACATAAATTGTCTTGTCCTTAACTTCCAATGTTAAAAATTAAAAGAACTTTGAGAGGTTTATGTCCAGAAAAGCAAATTATTAGAGCAAAGGAGCTGGTATGAGTAATAAGGTACATGTACATGTACACAAGTAACAAATCACCAGCCTCAAACCAAGAATAGATATTCTATGACTATTCCATGCTTTGCCAAGTAAAACCCCTATTGGGCCTATTTATCCTGGCATAATGTCTGTCTAAGGTTGTTCAGTACATATGGCAGCCAGTACTTACTAACATCTATCTACATGTGTATCCAGCATCTAAATGTTATAGCTGGCGGTTGGGAGGCAACTTCCTGTAACCCTGGGGCTCTGAGAGTTAACGGGCAACAGGAAGACGAGTGTTAGCGCTTTCTTTTTATTTGGTGTTGTGATCGTCCTGTCTTGTCTTAATTAGTTGCCAGCAGGGGCTTAGCCAGAAATCAAAAGTATGGTGTCCAAAATGGTCATTTTGCTTCACTTTTTAAGTTACTGGGTGGCCAATTTTTACAGTTTCCCTTTCTCCTGCATGCCTAAGTTTCTTAAAACAGGGTGTCCAAATGAGACAATTGTTCACTTCAGGTGGACACCCCTCTGCCTATGCCCTTGGTTGCCAGCGATGAAGAGGGGGGTTCCTTCATCCATTGGGTTGGTGCACTGTCGTATTGGGGAATTGAGCTTAAGTATGGCATTAGACCTCACTAAAACAATTTTAACATTATATATCGCAATCCAGCTCTAAATACATGTATTGTCTCACTTTATGATAGGTTGTCTTGCTGTCATTGTATATCAGGATATCAAAGACAGATAAACATTGACAACATAGTAACTCTTGTGAAAAAACTTTTTGCTGAATTTTGTTTGTTAGTTTGATCTGGGATTAGCACCATACTTAAGGTTATTTCACCCCTATGGGGGCCTGCCAACCAATGCATAAAGGAAACCACCCTTCGACACCATTGACAACAAACAGGACATCCACCAGAAGCAAATATAAAGAAACAATAACAGATCAGCCTCTTGTTGCTCTTTAACTCAGAGAGCGTGAGGGTAACGCTTACAGGAAACTGTTTTCGAACAATGACGTCAGTCCCGCCTGTTAAATTAACCAATTAACGGCTATGCTAATTCGATTGGAAATGTAATACAGATGTTTGTTTTTGAAAATATGCCATAAAAATAATAAGTTTAGTTCGAAAAACAGTTGCCTTTCTCTTTAAGTACAATGTTAAATCCCAATCAAACAAATACAAAACAAACATATTTTGTAGGATTTACGGTATTTTGTGCCCTTGAATAAATCATTGACACTTAATGCTTTAGTTGGTCAAGTTGTAACCTAGTACTGACAATCAATGATATCAATTCCCTATTGTTAAGAGTTATGGCACTTCACATGGTATAATCTTAAGTGATCTTTGTCAGGATTTATAACATTTTGTGAACTTTAGAATGGAGATATTGTGAGAACCATATGTTATAATTGTATTTCGTTTTATATTACGTGTAAGCTTATATATGAATTAAGAGTCAAAGTGGCGTGTTGGTTCCCAACGAATGAGCATTGCTGTGTATAAAATTAGTCAGCTGTTGTCAAGAAATTAGTATTGTTTTGTTCATTTCCACTATGCTATAGGCCTACTCTGTAGCAGATTAACATGTCATCTACATGTACATTCAGAGAGTATAGAAGACCAAGGTTATAAGTCTATGCTAAATTACTCCGTGGAAATCATAGTATCATAGAGAGTGGTCACTGGCGAAGGGCAGTTTATTTGCAGAGTAGCATTGCTGTTTTTACTGGAGGAAGATACATGTAAACTTTCTAACATTATCAAAACAATTAACATTTTATGGTTGTGCTACATTTAGTGTTAATTATTTTTGGAATACACCACCATCATATAAGTGAAATGCCCTTAAAACAATCAATCAATCCAAGTCATCAGAGCCCTAAAATCAAGATTGAATAAAATAATGATTTAATGGATTTCAATCACATGTAGAATATTCGAAATTGTATCAGCGCAAACATTTTATTTGGGTGAATTTGGGAGGCCTGTATTGTTGAGATAAACTTGTGACTATGCAAAACAATTGCCTTGCAAATGGTGGTCAATGTAGGCAAAGTCACCCAAAGTAAAATTATTAAAAGAATGTGGACATTTTTGTCTGTAAGTGCTCACAGAAAATAAATTCACGTAATAATAACACTGTTACGTGAAATGTAATATATAAATGAAGAACTGTGTTAGAAATGTAATGGTCATCCACGGCTAGCAGTCAATGAATATATGCACAAACATGTACATGTATACTTGATAAGGTAGATCTTGTATCAGTCAGAGGGAGAAAACCGTAATGTGAAGTGTTGTATTATAAATTGCTTTTCTGGAAGAATACTTGTAGTATTCCTTAACAGCTGACGGCTTGATTACAAGTACCCTGTTTGCTTCAAATAACTGCCCTGGGCCAGAGGGTTCCATCAGTGTTGAAGTGAGCATGGGTTGGCCAAACACAAGAATGCAAAGTTGTTTCCCTCTAATATTGCTTTTTTTTTTTCAAATTTGAATCCATTTTTTTTAAAAATATTTTTTCTTTGCAATTGGTAGATGCTGAATATTTTTACGAGGTTTCTATCCGGTGTTCCCCTGTGTTCAAGCAAGGAACCTTTTGAATTAGAAATTATGTCGCATACATGTTTACAATAACGTTAACTATCAGGCCTGTGCTGTTGGAGAGAACGGACCGAACAGGGTCTTCCTATGGTTATGTAAACTTATTTTAGGAGGACCAATTTATAGCTTTTCCACATTGTTTGCAGTGTTCATCTAAATTTTTATTTTTCTACTGATTTTGACAAATTTTGAGAATCCAACCATCAGTGAAGTTTGTATTATAAAGCAATTTGGCTTTATTTGTCATAAATGCACATTATAAATCAGCAGAGCTGTGGCAAATGCAAATGTTAGGTTACATGTATCTCACAAAATTTTAGAGGACAAGCCCTAGTTGAACAATATATAAAACTGGGGATAATACTGTTCCAGATGAGTGACACATGTATGACTAGGAATATACACAAAACATGTACCTATCTAGCCTTAATAGGCTTTGACCCATATTGGTTGAATGGTTTAAATTTTAAATTGCGTCACTAACTTACATCACAATTGAATCATAACTTAACCCAATAAACTTAGAACTGCCTTTCAGATATTTTTTTTTTTGTATTGACATTACCTTGGGCCATGCAATTTATAGCAGTTGCTGTCAGATGACTGATTATTATTCTCAACAAAATGGAAGGTGAATTAGCTGGGTACAGGTGTGGTTCAGGCGGAGTTCATCAGACATATGTCAGACGTTGTTCAAACAAATCTACCTGTAAACTTATCCCCTGGGATTACATTCAGACTGGAAGAGTTGGTGCTAATCAAAATACCGATGTCTGAACCCTAGAGAGGGTTTGAATTATGAGAAAACATTTTGATGTGTTATTTTAAAATCAAGCTGTAATTTGGCTCAGTCATTGGAACTACATTTTGATTGGTTGTGCCAGAATGAGATTTTGATCAGTACGCTCTG